>UZAF01019214.1:0-10533 GCA_900617895.1 Haemonchus placei
TTTTTTTTCAATAAAGTGGGCCTATTTCTATTTTATTTTATTTATCTATTTTTATTCTATTTTTCCATATTGGAAGGGCTACCGTGATTTTTGAGCCACTATAATCTTAATGAATGCCAGCAGGTCGTGAATGTTTCCATTTGTCAGAGGTTCAAATGGTTTTCTACGGGAGACACTTACACTACCTATCTAAACTGGTAGTGGAATAATGAACGGCGATTTTGAAGGTCACATACGCGGCAAGGTCACACCTTACTTATCTTTAAACTATACTTTTAGGTTGAACTACGCAAGCATGACTGGAAATCCGATACAGTATATCTTTATCAGTTCCCTCGTCCCAAAACGATACCGAATTTATCACCATACTGCCTGAAAGTGGAAACTTTTCTTAAAGTCAACAAGATACCCTATGAGGTAAGCGCTTGGTCTTTTCTATAGAAACTGAAACGATTTGAGGTCCTTAACATCAATCAAATGGTTCGACTTAATCTTCCTTTCAGATTTGCCCACTTAAGATGGGCCGGTCGCGGTACGGTCTACTGCCGTTTATCGAGCTGAACGGGGAACACATCGCCGACTCTGAAATCATTATTGATCGCTTGAAAGATCATTTTAAAGTGAAGGTACATCCAAGTTTTATATTCCAGTAAATCCAAGGGCACCTATTCGATCCAAAAATAGGGTCCCGCATAAGTAAAAAGGATAAAGCTATAAAATGAGCCGAGTGACAAGCAAACGCAACCGTGATTCAAATGGAATTGGAGGGAATGGCGCAAACTAGAGATAGGAGAGCCACCGCTTCTTTCTTTTGCAGTTCAGCAAAACCGACAACGATTAAAAAACTGGAATTCAACATGACCAATGTCCTGTGGACCGCTAAGGACTTTTGAAGGGTATAGAGGTCTTGTGAAGTCCTGTACAAAAGAAACCTGGACCGAGATACATGACTTTAGTGGCACTTCCGGGTCCTAGACAAATTCATGAAAAGGCTGAGCGCTCGATGAGTTTGCCATAATCCGATCCATCAGACCGTATGGATCCCAGACTGGATTCTACCTAAGTCACCAAGTGTTCAGAATCACCAGAGTCATTGCCACCTCTCAACAGCCTTCAATGGGACTAAGTTGTCATTTATTTAGCCTCTCGCATCGCCCAGAGATGAAGGTATAGCTAGGACCATCGAAAGAACCGTTCAACATCACACGGCTCCGTGAGCAATTTCTCTTTCGAATATTTTCATTAAATCTTTGACCATGTTTAGATGGACCTATAAATATTCTTACATACCGCATCAACATCGTTTAGCGTGGTGTACCGGTTCAAAATGGTTGAGGACCCAAACGATGGGTTCTGCACTGCAGTTCTTCAAGTTATTGGTTGTCCTGCTGTTCTATTGCCCACAGTGCTTCCTCTTGCTGCATGGTTTATGAGGTTGAAGGTTCGAATTTGGAGCTCCTTATTCGTTGAAGTTGAGTAACTCCAAGCCAGTATGCATATCAGTGGCCGTCCTCCTCTGGACTACTCCCTTCGACTTAAGATTATTCTAGATAACTTTAAGAATAAATTCAAAATTATTTAGGTCAGTAGACGCATCGCTGCCGCTATCGGTCAGTTCCCTGTCGAAGACTTCAAGAAGTTTCTACAAAAAGACTTTGACACATATCGAGATCTACTTGGTGACAAGAAATTTCTCTTTGGAGACGAAATCAGCTCGGTTAGTCACGATTCATGTTCTTTATTCTCACGTCAAGCATATCATGACAATTAGGGATTCCTAAAAATAATTTGGTATACACGGGGAACCATCACAAATCACCTTAGAACTTTCCGGCGCTGTAACTTACTATTGCATCAGAACCATCAGTAGAAACACAATTCACGATAAGAAATGACTTCCAAGTTTCCTTCTTAGAATGAGCCTGTGACCACGAGGGATAGCACAAGGGCCGCCGTCGGGCCGAAAAATAGCCTATCCAGGTCATAAAAAGGGCCTAGAAACCGACTCGGCTGACGAACAAACCCAAGGCGAATGAGTTTCCACGTTGTAGAGGCTGGAGAGGCTGCATCATTCGCACCGGTACGCACTCATTGCACGCAGGCAGCACACTGTAGCCAGCTGTACGCAATGGCTGCTTTCATAGTCCGCCGGCAGGCCGTCTGAGGTAAAACGAATTAGTTCGTGTAAGAAATCTACGACTCTTGCATTGTATTTCACGGGCAGATTCTTTACGGACGGGTTGGAATAAAATGCAACAGACGTAGATTTCTTACACGAACTATTCCGCTTTACGTCAGCCGGCGCGCCTGCCGGCGGACTATGAAAGCAGCCAATATCAGAAACGTTTGGGCAGCTCGCCCAAGTACCCCTTCCATGCAAATTTTGTCCTCAAGTTCTCATCCAACCTCTAGTTTTGGTACTGTTTTGATGTCGTATAATTAGGGGGCAAGACGAGAACGCGACGACAAGAGCTGCATGGGAAGGGAATGGTGTTTAGCTAATATTTCACCAAATACGCCGATTTTCGCTTTTTCTTCGTCCTTTTGCACACTCTGGACTATCACATTCATTATTCGTCGTAAACTAGTTATCCCAGAATTATCATAAACTGTGGCGTGTGGTGCAATAGGAACGAAATTGTCGCGTCGCGGCGAGAGGGACGCCGCTTGCGAAGAATGTAGCAAAGTGCGGCAGCAAGTAAGAATACAGGAACAAAAGAAGTAATAATAGAATCATGCTAATAGTAATAATCGCATAGCGATTGAGCTGTATGAAGAATGCTGGAACTGCAATAACGAGGCAAGTGGTCCGCGACAGTCGCATGCGGCGGATCGATTACTCAGAACCGTTCCTACTGCCCATCTCTCTAAACTGTGCCTTTGAGCAGTGTGAACGTAGCCTACTGAACGTTCCGAATGGAAACTGCTAACTCCAGTTTCTGTTTGTACAGATCAGGAATAACAACTATTAAACAGTCGACCAAAATGAATATAGAAAACCATAGTATCAAGGGCTGCCTGCCTCGGTAACTAACCGGGGTCCGTATGATCAACTACTTCTTTCTACATCGTTAACAAGTATGACTCATGGAGCTTATTCCATTGAATTCCAGGCAGATTGCGCCGTGTTCTCCCAATTGGCCGCGGTCCTGTATATCCCTCCGAACAACTACGTCAAAGAACTGTTACGAGAAAAGTATCCAGAACTTACCAACTACTGCGATCGTATTCGAGACACGGTTTTTGGAAAAGAGTTTGCTCAAGAATAAAGTAAAGGGAATGTGCCTCTCTCTTTGTTATATTTGTCATTTATACAATACACCGTTTCTTGAACCAATTTTGTTTGAATACACATTCTACGCTGAAATCTGCTCGTAACCCTGTGGGGAAGGTACTGCGGTGGCAGGAAAAGGGAAATGTGGCATTTTCTTAGCAACTGTACAAAGAGTAATGAACCGTGAAAGCTGGGACGACCGCCTCCTAATCTTTGGTGGGGGGGGGGGGGGGGGGGGGGNGGGGCGCAATTCACGCATAACCCCGTAAGAGTTCTTCGCGCGCGCGCAACATCGCTTCAGTACCCTTCTGTTGAGATTGACAAAATAAAATTTGTAGTTGTCCACGGCTTCACCATGGATTAGAGCGAAGCTCTTTACTACGGCAATGAAGCCCTTCGAGATTAAGAATTCAATTCATAAGTCAACAATTGACTTGTCAAACGTTCAAAATAAGAATAACCTCGAATTTTTTGATCCCAAAAAACGAAATCCTTCAGTAAACGTGTACAGTTGGTCTTTTTTTACTTATGGTTTACGAGTTCTTGTTTCTCCCATTATGATGGTAGTTATGATGTTATAGCGCGTCTCGTCCGATGACCTCATTATATTGACGCGTGAATTGCACTACACCCCACTGGTGGTGGCATGCAAGGAAACACGATACGGCATAATATGCTCGAGATGCTCTAGTAAAGCTCTGAGACAAGGAAATAGATGGGATCTGTGGGTATGATAACAAACAAGAGCTCATACGAGCTCATCTTTGCATTCTTGCGGGCCAGATGAGATGCTTTCATAGTACGCCGGCGTGCGTGCCGGCGTGCCAGCCGAGGCAGTGCTAGGGGGGAGGAGGGAGGCAGACTGTCGGTCAGCCCCTTCGAAGGGCTGAAAACAAAGACGAACAAAATCAAAAACCAAAACAACCAGGAGCTTGTGCAAATGGTTTTTGATCTTGTCTCACTTTGTTTACAGCCCTTCGAAGGGGCTGACCGACCGTCTCCCTCCTTCCTCCCCCCTAGCACTGCCTCGGCACGCCGGCGGACTATGAAAGCAGCCACTGTTCTTTTTATTTTTCCAATTGTGATAACCTCTGGTCAAGAACGCTCCACCAACGGCCTAGCCCCCCTCCCCCCAGCATCTTTTACACCCCAATACATACATACAAACACAGATCCGCATTACGAAGAAGTGAGGGGTTCCTGTCCAATAAAAGACCGAGACTCCTAAGTCTTCCTGAGGCGGATCTACGTGTTAGGCATAACCGTTCTGCGCTCGAAAGCCTCCTCAACTTTTCCGTAAAAATTAACTCAGCAAATACCGATGACGATGCGTAATCAGCGTCAGAAGGCCCGCAAATAACAGAAACCTCACTTCGCAGCATTTTGACTGATCATTCGCTCTTCCCACTAGAAGCCTGTTTGGATTATCAACTTGAATGGATGCACCAAGTTGTCATGATAAACCAGGCGGTCCAGCAACCACGAAGCAGTTTGGCCATACGTCCCAGCCAAACACACCACGTTACGCAGTCCTGAGACTGGTAATGCGGTTCAATACTCTAGCAATACAGCAGCGAGACTCTCCTACGGGAGCACCACCCGCAGCTACTATGCAATGTGTGCGCTTCGTTGCGCGCGTCCGTCGAAACTAGGTCATGCCGCAGCCGTCGCTCGCGGCGGGTCCGCCCGCGATACTTGACAAACGTCGCAGTTGTCAGTGGGGCATACTATTTGCGCTTGGTCCGCGGCAGACAGTCAAATAGAAGATAACACGGACAAATGCAAATCATTCGCTCCATTGACACTTGGTAGTACAGTAATGTCATCATGAGACCTCAGTGGGATGCGCCGCACGCGAAGTGGGCGGGGTGACCTACTTTCGACGGACGCGCGCAACGGACGTTCTCCCTATGCAATCACGGGCATAGCCTTTTTGGAATGGTTTGTCGAGGGAAAACGCTTTATTCTGACCGCGCTACCTTTCTGGCCCTTCTGAGATCCCATATCTTTAATTCAGGAACACCACGCGCTGATGCTAAATGGCATTGAAATTAGACATTTTTGACTTCAACAAAATATACCATTAAATAAGTAAGACGAGTTCAGCAGCATATCATGTGGTAAGAAGAACTAAGATCTTGGTGTAAGACATTTGTTGCTTTTCAAATGCCGACAACATTCAGTTTGTCGTACTGTTTTTCGAAAAAAAATTCCTTATCGCTTTCGAAAGCGATCTGTTCATCAGCAAACGAAGAACGTCCATCTACGTTGCAACACAGAAGAATTTGCCTCCTCAGTGTCTGTGTGAAAAGGCGGGGCAATGGGGAAAGGCACTCGAAACTCTCATGATCATCGTCTCGTTCCGTGGCTTTGGTAGAACCACGACGTTCGGTTACAACGATGGTTGACTGGACCGATATAGCTCTATGGATGGCTATCGGCTGCTTTGTTATATATTTGTTCAAATTATTCAGAAGGAAGAAGAAAAAAGCGGTGAGTAGCTACTGCTTGTAACTTTCCTATTTCTTTGTGACAACGGTGCCACCAGTAGCACCAGTGGTTCTAGCTTATAATGAGGTTCAGTTCCTACATTAGATTAGAGATTAGACTTGATCCCTTAGTTCTGAAGATATGAGAACACGATGACCTCGGAGTTCTCAAAACTTGGAGGCTCTTTGCACGTCGCTATGCAGTCATGATGCAATCCACTTTTAACCACATTACTGTAGGTTCTGCCTTCCTTTCAGAAGGATATTTCAGATGGAAATACGTAAGCATGGCTGGGAACCCGACACCGTCTATCTTTATCAAATCCCTCGAGCCCGAACTACGCCACATGTATCGCCACAATGTCTGAAAGTGGAGACTTTTCTGAAGGCCAACAATATACCGTATGAGGTAGACTTGATTTCTTGGACGCTTGCGGTTTTATCATGGTCAACGAGCCTTACAACCACATAATCGCACCAAACCCTTCAGGTCTGTCCCATTCCGCCAGCACGGTCACAGCACGACTTGCTCCCGTTCATCGGGCTGAACGGCGAACATATTTCAGACTCGCAGATCATCATCAAACGCCTCAAGAGCCATTTCAAAGTAAAGGTATGAGCTGCATTTACTACGCTGAGATTCCTCATCACACAATATAAACCTCTAGCGACTGTGAGATCACCTCAAAGCTATTCAACGATTCCAAGAGTCACATTTTGCAAAGCGACTGGAAGGTTCCGCCCGGTACGCTATAAATGAAGGCTGGTCAAGAATGTTATCATCCATAAAGTAGCTCAAAGCAGTATAAACCCTTTGAGGCCTCAAATTGCGATTTTGAGGGCAATTTGACCGACTCAACAAATAAATTGCGTTACGCCGAATATTCAAGAGACGGTCAGTTGGATTGGTCACGGTCAGCGACCTTACTGCCTTTCGATCTTTGCTCGCTGGGGTTATTTTCATTCGAAACGATGAAAAATGGAGGTGATAAGTGATCGGTCAGTGTGTGACCCTTTGTATAATCATCCACACCTAAAAAAAGGAAACGAGTCAGAGAAGATCTGAGTGAATCGTGCGCTATGGGAAGAAAGACCTAATTGGAAACGGTAATTGGGAACTATGGTTGGCAAGAAAGTTCTGCGACAAATGGAAACCATTTCGAATTCATTTCCAAATTTTTCCAGACCAATCAAATTTTGCAGATATATCCATCAGAGAGACTAACAAACTTCTCTTATCCTGTGAGCTAGTCACTGATGCCTTTTGTCCAGAAGTCAAGAAGCTGTGTTTCAAAGAAATCTTCACTTGCCGTTATCAGATCACGTTGAGTTATGAACTTTTCTTCCGTAAAAAGATGCTTGAGAAGGCAGAGCTCCTGACCATGAAAAGGGACAACGTTCCGGCAAGCCGATGATTAACCTGGAACGAAGCGAGTTCGGTGGAATTGACAGGTACTTAAAGCAAAATTTCGACGTGCGCTCTCCTCCTGTATTGGTCAAAAATATGGTTTTGGACTTTTTTGTCCGCGTTGACCGAACACGTGGGTTTATATGGTTAGGAGACAGCTGTGACTAACTAGTCTACGCTTGCAACTCAGAGTGGATGGGTCCCTTTAATCTCCATGAAATTAAGGAACGATGATTGCGTTTCTTTGAGAGCTAGTATCTCTTGAAGTGAAGCGATCCAACCGATTGCTGATCGTTGTTCGGTGAGCAGTGCTAGTAAAAATAGGTTTCTGATGATTCAAGCCGCTCACACGCATTTCTCCTTTGGAATGCCTGAAAGAAAGTGATGGTACAAATTGGAATTTGTCCATTAATTGGCGGTAGTGCTGCAGAAGCCTAAGAAACCTATGTGCGTGTCCTTGTTTACTCATATTTTGATTGCCAGGTAAATGCCTTTTTGGTTTATCCACTTTGTTACCGTGTTCATATTGCTTATACTAATTTGTAAAGCTTTGAATTTTTTGTTCATGATTTTTCTTTCAAGAACTTTCTTGCCAAGCCATAAATTGAACCAGTAAATACAATGGTTAAGTATCACTGATAACTGTTACTTAATGGCATTTGGAAACTCCTGCTCACTTTTTTATAAGCCTTTTCAATC
The DNA here is from genome assembly GCA_900617895.1 of Haemonchus placei. NCBI lineage: Eukaryota > Metazoa > Nematoda > Chromadorea > Rhabditida > Trichostrongylidae > Haemonchus > Haemonchus placei. The sequence goes on from UZAF01019214.1 coordinate 7,871, forward strand.
AGTGCTCCTACCAAAGAAGTCGAGATCGGCCAATCCAACTGTACCATGTTTCCGTTCGCCACGTTTGCATGACTGCGATCACTCTACCAACGTCTAAAAAACCGACCCAGTGAGAAAAATCAGTTTTAGGTCAGGTCGAGATGCGCAGTGAACTTCTGACAGGATTTCGGGTAACACGGATAGAACGAGAAGACTCGTTTCATCCCCCTTCGAGTTAAAGAAAAATTTGAGAACCAAATTGAGTCAGGTGTTTGAAGGTGATATATAAAGTTCTCACCAAAGAGCCTAAAATTTGTCATAATAGCTCGAAATCATGAAGTCTTCCATTTCTCCCATATCCGTAGTAGTTGTAGAAAATGTTATGATAAATGAGTTTAGAACAATGACGAGAATTCTCTGCGTGGCGCGATTGGCAAACATAATCTGATGAGAAAAGGATAAGCCTATGTCAGGAATTCACTAGGCCCCAGGAATAGGGCTATTCCACTCCTACCTAGCTGAAATTGTTTTCTAGACGGAACAAAACAAGCGCGCTCGAGGCGATCAATCTACGGTCGCAATCATAGAAGTATAAGGTTAATCGAAATTCTTGGTAGGGTTGAGGTGTTTTCTGTTTTACTTTACAACTCAGCAAACAGTGCAAGCTAATCACAATATAAAAAAGTATCGTTAGTTATAACATTGCACCACTTAATGGGCAGGTCAGCGTTCCATTTTCTCAGAACAGGGAAGATTATTAGTCAAAGAAGTCAATGACCAATGTTTCAAGGTAGTCGGTGACTGCTTTTTTTTTTGCTAGAAAAGCCTTGAAGGTGAGGTAGCAACACCAGGAGAATAGGGTGGATGTGCAACCGTGTCCCAGCCTAGCTCCTCCATTTTTGCACGGGTCTCTTTACCTGTGTGAGAACTAGTATTGTCAGCATTGGGGGGTGCACCGAAGTTCGTCCGGGCGTTTTTCTCGAACAGCTTCCGCAAGTTTCTGCAGCTGACTAGCGTAACAGAGAGCGGTGACGCTATGGTCTTTCTTGAACAATTCATGGTACAGCATTCCTTTTGAATCCCAGGAGCAGCAAAGAAGAAACTTCTTAGGTTGGAGACCAGATTTGGTCCGCGTCGGTGGCTGTTTGCGAGAGCCAACGTCGCGGTGCTCGTTAGCGTCGTAGAGGATCCAGCTTTCTTATTTACTAGTAGGTTCTCGAAAACTCCTTGCAATGTGGGGTCAAGACATGAGGTATCTATCGAGCCAGCACTTTTCTGTAACCGAGAGTAAGGCGACCAACGACTGTTGATTGGGCATACCCGGGTCTCTTCGGAAGACTGTGGCTGTTAACTTCCGGATTCTCTTTGACGGCGTCGAGGATGAGGGCGTCTCGACCGTGGCTCGTGTCTCCTTCCTTGAACCAGCGATGGACCCCAGTGATGGAAGTGGTGTCCTCTCCCAATGCGCTGTTGACGTTGTGGACTGTTTATTTATTTATTTATTTATTTACTATGCGCCCGAAGACGCGCTGCAGTCCGGCAATGCAAGAACTAACGAGACTGCAAAGACATTAGGTTAAGGATCAACAAAAAAGAAACGGAAATTAACAAAAAAAAAACAGAAAAAATAACTGAACATGATCAAAGTGTATATTGAAACAATCCTTTCTCAATAAGCTCACTAATTGAAGGGGAAGAAGAGAGAGCAGAAGAATAAGGAAATGACTTGTTTGCTTGTTGAGCGGTCTGGTTCACTGTTAAAAATTTAGCCTGGACTAAAACACTGAAGTGATAAATAGACAACCAGCCGGCGCATCGAACGCACTGAATACCAACAGGTATGACTCAAGAAGCTCCGGAAAGGAGCGGATAGCTGTGCACACTTAAGATGCAATAACCAAGCGCTACCCAAGAAACAGGCCCGCATCAGTCGGGTATGATGCCCACTCGCCACATACGGGGTCATAGGAGCTTACCAAAACTTCGAGACACGGGTATATCGACAACCCACATGGAGGCGGCAAGCCTGGCAAGTGTTCTGGGTGAGGCACGTGGTAGCAAACGAAATGTGACCTGTGTCCTCTCTGATCCGGAGCCCAGGGGAGACGATAAGTATAATTGTATATGAATCAGACCGCCAGCTGATGTGTTCAGACATGAGGTGTGCTTGGGCAGGTCATGCCCAAGCAGGACCGCTAAACAAGGAGTACTGAGGAATCAGTAAGCGGAAGAGCACGAGCAAGGAGATTTCAAGACACGTCGGCGATGCAAAACAGACTCAAAATATTATATTTCGCGATAGCCTTCTTGAATTGTGCTGAGTTGTCGAACACCAGGAATTGGGAAGGTAACGACTGCAGCCACTTTGCTGTTCGTATTATGTAGCTGTTAGCTCGTAGCTCTCGACATCGGTTGCCCATTTCGTGATTGAAAACATTGAAGGTGCCTCTTCGTCCTCGAGACGGCCGGAATGTCGACAACTGGGAAGGCTTCAAACGCACTTGTCGAAGAATTGTCCATGTGCGAAAGGCACCGAAACGACAGCTTAAAGGCACCGTTTACGATAAATTTAGAGTACCCTTTTTCGACGGGAATTCATAGAACTACTCTAGAATAAAGCGATAACAATGAAAAAAGCGCAAAAAACGATGAACAAAAAGAAATAGAAAGGGTCAAAAAAGAGT
>UZAF01019215.1:0-19174 GCA_900617895.1 Haemonchus placei
TCGGTTCAAATGATATGGGAGAACCTCCCATCTAACAATCTCCCGATGTTCAGCTTTTGTAGACCTTTTTTTAATATTTCTTCAATTAAATTAGTCATTGCCGCATTACTTTATGGACTTCTGACGGCCACCATTAATCTGCTTAGGCTGAGTATTTGTTGGCGCTTCACCGAGGTTCCTACTGTTTGACGCCAGGTACGGATGACCTGATGCGATCAGCAGAAGGTCAGCGTTCTCGCGCCAAATTTTAAGCCGCGGGAATGCGATGCGCGTCACTTTTGCTCAATTAGCTTTTCTTGATCCTCTCTTAGCAGTAAGATAAATCAAAATGACATTTTTCCGAAAGAATTTCGATTTTACTATTTGTTTTTCTTTTCGGGATTTTGTTTTTGTGTGTTTTTCCAGACGTTCATGTTTTTCAGTTTCTTTTTTCTCCCATTATACGTCTTAACTGACGTAGCTAGAGTATGTGACACTGTAGCACTGAGGAAATGTCGCTAATTTCCAGGCAAACGATGGCTCCTTCGCCTAGGAAGACACGTACGTCTCCCCGCAAAAAAGCTTGGGCTTCACCTCCAAAAGCAGTTACAAAGAATTTTTCGTCAATTTTTGTAAGTAAAATGTTCTTAGACATTATTAAAGGTTCGGGTTAAATTTAGATAATGTTCTAACTTCAGAGTGATGCTGACTTTTCTCCTTTGAATAGTTCCTGGGCTGAAATCACTGCTAATGATGAGAGCCTCAATGAAAGCATCCTTGAAAATCTTTCCAAGAGTGAGTCACGCCGTGGTCGAAAGGCCAGTGTTCCGAAAAAGGTGCGTTCAGGTGGCAAATGCTCCGAGTTACATCCTTCAGTCTTTCTTGTATTGAGTAGATAAGTTCAATTACGCAGATTAAATTTAGTTTCTCATTAGATGTTTTTAGGCAAATTCGAAGCCAAAATTTGTACGTTCCTTGAATCTTACTCAAGAAGTTTTCAGCAATGGCAGGCGCTCGGAACGTATTAAGGAGAAGGTAATAAACTTCGAGCCTCTAGCTATTTGTTAGCCTTGTAAGGTTCAACAGTACTTAACTACTCTGAGGGCCTTGTGCGGTGGTAACGGAGAACTTCGGAATTTTCACGTTCGAAATCCAAAATGTACCTATTGTATGTCAGGCAAAGAGCTGAAAATTTCGATCTTCAATTTTCACTTCAGATTGAGGTCGTTGTTGTTGAGAAGAGGTCCCAAGCCGATGAATCTTCTCTGCGAACAAAAGAGGTGCTTCATTACTTTTTGTTCACTACTGCAGTCTACGCAACTTCACTAGCTAATGTTTCAGTCCCGCAAACGTCATTTGAGTGCAGCATCGAGCGCTACTTTGAATGAAGATTGCGAAGGATGTTCGCCTATCAAAAGAGCTCCAGCTAATGGCTCGATGTCTAGTGGGCGACCCGCCAGGAAGAATCTGAAGACTAGCACACCCACAAGAAGTCCATTCCGGAGCAGGTTGTTCATAAAGTCTTGCGACCATTAACATGAAACGCCGAGTTTTGCACATTTATCTGATCATTAGCATTTTCACCACGAGAAGACTAATTATTGCCTATGTCTTTGATCTTTTCCCACTGAAAAAGGCCACATATATGAGGTCATTACTATACTTCTCAGTGTCGGTACATCTGTGAGCAATAAGAGGAAAGGTGGCAGGGCTTATTTATTGTGGTTTCAATTTTAATGAACGAAGAACCTGCTTTGTAGATGCCTGTTCCCATCAGAATCAAAGAGTACCTCCGGTGATTTCACTCCAAAAGATTTCTGGGAGGATCCCACTCTGGGATGGTGCAAAGATCAGGCCATTCTCGATAGACGGACTAAGGTAAGAAATCTCATTTGTTTTTGGTTATCATGGTGTCCATACTGCTCTCTATGTTCTAGGAGATTGAGCGTGCTAAGGAAAAGCCAATTTATGCTCGATACTTGCAAGAAATTCCCCGACATATGAGAATAAAAGGAGTTCATCCTCGTACTCCAAATAAGCATATCAACTTTAGCCGTAGATCTTGGGATGTGCAGGTAATAGGTGGTGGTTACCATTCGGTTACCCACGATTCCTAGCGTCTCTTCAGATCCGCACATGGAAACGTAGTCTGTACAACTGGGCCGGTGAGGAACCTTCAGATTCTGTTAATACCTCCTTCTGTAGTTACAGTTCGGATGAACTGAAGCAGGTCGGTTTTTTGTCCTAGCTATTCCGTTCTTGTTAGACTATTCGTAACAGAATTGCTTCAGGATGACGTAGAGCAAGAGAATCGTCCCCAATCTGTGTTCCGAAGTATTACAGAAATCGAAGAGATTCATGTAAGTGGACTATTTGATTGTAACCAACGCTTCTTAGAGTTTCTGTAATCCAGGTAAGACCCGAAACTGACGCCATGGCTTCACTATTGGGCCGTTTTGATATGGATTCACGTAGAGGAGACGAGAGCACGTTGAAGGCTCCGACAAATGGGCAGAGATCAGATGGTCCCGTTGATTTTTCAACGCTCAAAGCCTAGTGATATTATATCTGCGCTAATAAGTTCACAAAATCCTTTTTCGGTCTGTCCATATCTGCGTTGAGTCGAAATTCATTCATTTTGTTCATGGATTTGATAATTGTTTCAGTTATCTTTCCACACTTCTTCAGTAGTCAATTTAAAATCTTCGAATGATAGACCATAATCATTTATGGCGATACTTCCTGTGTGATTAGGTTTGACGTTAAAATCTTGAAATCTGTGAATCCAGCCTGTATTTACGCATTCATTGTCTATTTTTTGAAACTAAAGTTCTGTATGCTATCGCAGTGAATATCATCGTAAGTAATGGTTCAGATTTTGAGAAATTTTGTGATTTCTCACATATTGATGCATTAAGTTGAATTGGGATGTGTTTGAGTGTGCTTTTAGAGAGCTTTCTTTTTGGAACGCTACTCATGTACTGTGACTATCAAATTGCAGGGATTTGATTGAAGAACTTCCATCCGATAGTGATTTATGCTGATTTATGTTGATCACGATGCTGAACGCTCAGAGAGTGTGAATAACGTGGTTCCGATTCCTGTTGTGCTAGCGAAACATGGTATCCTTACTTTCCTGTCAGCTTTTACAAGAAGAGTTGTCTCTACTGGTGTTCAATGAATGGTCTGCGTGTATCTCAGAAGTGATTGACTAGGGATTGCTATAGCTACATTGCACCTAATGTGGATCACTCTTCAAATGGTGCGATATACTTTGTGATGAATTGGAGTAGTGATATGCGACCCTTTGACTATTTATTTATTAAGACCATGACGGGAGCCGAAGGCATGATGGTCCTAAACAATTCAGTCTTGCATTTGCATTGTAAACAGTAAAGGATGAAGGCTTTAACGTTGATCAATTCCGATGTGCACCGCATTCGACTCCAACCAGAAACGTAGTGGCGTAATGAATGCATATTGGCTTATACTGCGGTATCCAGCCGATGAACGATTCAGTGCTTTTATCCTGCCAGACGAGTTTGGTACCACTTAACCAACCCTGGAGGGATGGAAGGCTTGGTTGGCTTCGGCGGGCACCTAGGCGATCTGGGGCCGCTGTCCACTACACCACCTCCGTTCGTTCATTTGCATACTTATTCTTACATTTTTGGGGTTTCTTAACAGTGTATCACGCACTCGTTGGCATTTGAATGGCGGAATGAAATGAAAAATTGCTGGGCGGAAGGACTGTGAGTATGCTGAAACTATTACGGGATGGGCGTCATCAGATGTGCAATTGTCTGATAATTTAGAACTAAAAATATCTTTGCAGAACAAATTAGCGTTAATACACTGGATTATTAGCAGTGATTCACTCGTAATGTCAGCGTAACAAGCCCTGCATTGTCCTTAAATAGAAGGTCTTTGAGCTTCATTAGGCTTCTTTCTAGGAATAACAGAGGAGCGTATATAGCGTAATGAGCATATTCTGCAATGACAGCATATTCTGTAATGCCTCTTCCGAGTCTTTAACTGCTCCTTTATTATTGGAAGAAGTTAAAAGAGCGACAGAGATTCTGTGGGGGTGAAGGGCATTTTAGCCAAGTACCTAAATTGGGCTATAAGTATTCCAATAAGCAGTGTAAGGCTTTGTTGGTATGGTTCCTAAGATCAGATAACCCTGAAATATGTCTTCTTCTCGAAAAAAAAAACCGCTCGGAATCCAATTCTATTCTCTCGCCGTGGATTCAAAGGAACTCGAAAGTTTTGGAGACACAGCAGTACCGTCGGTGCTCTGCTAGAAAGTAAATCAAACCGTTTAAAGACTATCTTTTTCGTAGTCTACTTGTTAAAATAATAATTCAAATTCATTCAATTCATTTAAAATGAATTCATATCATAATTAACTTCGATTTTTAATGAAAACAGGTCAGATTACTGCATCTCAAGAAAATCTGAACAAACTTCTTTTGCTTTACTGTGTTTCTCTCTATATTGGACTGCCAAGTAGTTCAGCGGTAGTGAAGAAAGCGAGAGAATTCGATATTGCTCCTCAAAAGTAGTGAGAATAGTGGTTGGACCAGATAACCACGACAGAGATAACATGGAGGGTGTCTTCGGACGAGATTTCAGTTGCTGCAATTGTACAAAGAGCTGACTACATCGCGCCAGAACTGTGCAGAACTGCCTTTCACTGTCGCTATAGGTCATGACGAATTGTTTGGACTTCCTACATGGGTTCCCTTTTGATCGGTGCAGCCTCTACATACAACGCCGGCGAAACTCGTCTGAGGATACAAATGGACCAATCTTTAAACCTTTATGTCTTCCTAGCTAGGCCGTTTCCCGAACTATTCCCGATATGGTATACGCGGGTGCCTCAAATTCATCATGGGGGAATCTCAGGAACCATTTTTATCGTGAACTGTGCCTTTAATAGAGGTATATATATATATATTGAAGCCACTGAATGAGAGCGACTATATATAGCTTCACTGAAAGGGACATCAAGCTTAGCATCAATGCAATTCATGTCAACTGCTCTCGGCGAGAAACGAGAGGCAATTAGGTGTGATTATGGTCGCTTCACGCGTTGCTTTGCCAGCGATATTTTTTTTTCGATTTTCGAAAGCCATCTTCCTAGTAGTGTTCAAGTATTATTTGCTGTTCACTACCTCATTAGCACATCACTTGTTCCATGACCATGATTCCCGAGGCTAGTTTTTCTCGCCCGTCTCTATAAAAGAAGTGTTAAGTTTCGATATTCGTGGGAATTTATTAGGTTATCAAAAGTAGGTGGGAACTTCCACATTTGGAAGAACTCCTGTAGCTGAAAGAAATCAGGCAGTTTTGTGTAGTTCTTTGACCTCTTTCGGTTATGAGGAAAAGCAGGATGGGGTTAGTAGTAGTCAACAGGTGACTGCTACTGTTATGGGATCAATAACGAACTATACGATTAGGTCAGAGCGAATGTGTTGCAGTGGCAAGTGCTGCACTACCACACACACGTGGGCATGGGTTCGAATCCCTGATCGACATCCGCCTAGGCCAACCAAACCTCTATATCCGGGGTCGGTTGGGAGGATCAAAGCACCTAGTTGTACATCGGGTGGCAAACGTAATTCATTGTATACATCACATACGCATTCAATACGCCACTACGGGTACGGGAATAAATTTTCGATCACACCTAATCAAGCTCGCCTCGCATCTAGGCGCGAAGTGACCTTAATTAGGTGCGAAGACTAAGCGGTAACTATGCTGCCCGCACTCGTTACCAAACGAGTTAAAACTGTCAACTAAAGAGGATAATGACAGTTTGAAAGGATGGTGTTTCTCTTCAAAAAATGAGTTTTTGTAAGGAAAAATTCCAATAGCAATCCCATCAGTTTTGTGAGTTTTACTCCCTTGCACAATAAATAAGTTCAATATATTCACTTCAAGTTCTTGGAAAATGGGCAAAACAGATTGAATTACTTCTTTTCTCGTATTTTCGTTTATTTGCGATATCAAACAAGCTTTACATAAGCGATGTTGTTCTCTAGAGTTGTTTAATATTGAGACTACTTTTCATTGATAGGTCATTGAACGCCCCAGGCCATTCCACAGTTTTTAACTTAACTTTCTGAGACATTACCAGTATTCTAGACCAGTATTCTAGAGACGCACTGTATTTGTTTTGATGAACTTACAGAGGGTCCTCCCGTCTCGAACCATTCGGGAGTGCGCGGTCCGTGTGACCCTCTTCCTCCTTTGTCCGAACTTTTCACTTCTGCTCCGGAGGCCGCAGCACTACAAAATGATTTTTTCGGAAGTTCTGCGTCTACACAGCCTCTCCAAATGCAGCAGGACCCCGTAGAACGTGTAGAGCAATCGCTCTACACGTTTCCTGCACCCCCACAGGGGTGTGGTGCGATTCACGCGCCAATATAATGAGGTCATTCAACAAAACACGCTAAAACATCATGCCTACCAACATAACAGAAGAAATAATCACTTATAAGTAGAATAAGTAAAGAAATAACCAACTATGCACGCTTACAGAAGGATTGCGTTTTCTAGGATCAAAAAATTTGAAGTTATTCTTATTTTGAACGTTTGACAAGTGAATTGACGAACTATGGTGTGAATTCCTAAACTCGAAGGGGCTTCATGGCCATAGTAAAGATATTTCTCTAATTCATGGTGAAGCTGTGGACTACTGCAAATTTATTTGGTCAATCTCAACAGAAAGGTACTGAAACAATGCTGCGTGCGCGAAGAGCTCTAATGGGGTCACGCGTGAATCGCGCCCCCCCCCCCCCCCCCCCCCCCCCCCTACAGCCTTCTCCTAGATTCGATGTACTTTAACAGCTAGGAGCAAGCCGCCAGCAAATACAAGAATTCGTATAAAGATGTCAGATTCATAACAAACAAAACCATCTGAGTTTTTTTACTTATAAGTTTAGATTTTATTTTAGGAACTCTTACTACTGAGGAATTGAACCCTTTTCTCCCATATCACAGAAACTTTAATCACAAAATACTTTGAATTTACTTATCATGCCTGGAAACAAGACTCTCAAAACCGTTGGAATTGGTATTGGAACTTTTTCTCAGAGAAAAAAGAACTTTTTTCAGAAACTAGTCTTTTCTAACTGTCATTATCCTCTTTCGTTGACAGTTTAACTCGATTAGTAGCGAGTGTGGGAAGCATGATTACCGCTTAGTCTTCGCACCTAATTAGGGTCACTTCGCGCCTAGGTGCGAGGCGAGCTTGATTAGGTGTGATCGAAAATTTATTCGCACACCCCGCCACTACGATTTTAAATGGAATTAGAATGCGGGGCGCATCTCTCAGCAGGGATTGATCAACGCCCAAAAGTTTTATCTTTTTTATCCAAGATCAGGTCAAGAAGTCATCGCGAATGATGACTGATTGCTTTCGATTAGCCTTAGTTAGATCCCGATTTTTTCAGTTGAGCTGTGGGTGGAGTTATCTGGTATCGTTCAAAATCCCTATCGGTGCATTAGGTTTCTTGACAAATGGCAAGTTGAACGTTTGGATGATTTGGTCGTCTGGACAATCTGATTGGTTTGGGCACAGGTACTACTTGTTCAGAACAAGTATACTTCCTATGAGAACTCAAGACGACACCAGGTGGTCCCACCTACACTCTTATCGCGACCTTCTCCTACAAGGTTTTGCTGTAGGAAGTGAATTGTGCACACCAAGCAGGTCGCTGTGAGAGGCTCAGAGCTCAGTGTTCGCTGTTCCCTTCAGAAGATTTATTGCCTCTTAATCCACCTGATAATATAATGGCAATATGAAGGCTTAAGCCGTTTGGATATCCAGATTTGACTATAATTATGTATTATATAATATTATATCACCTTATATTACATGACATCATTATAGTTTATTTAAATCCTCCAAAATCTACTATTGATCCTTCATCATGAATATGATATAATTGGAATGAATTCTCGTTTTATTCGAGGCACTTTTTGCCCTTCTCTTGCCCTCCCCCTCCCCATCATTTGAGTATGTTAATACTCCCAAGCATTTTTACATTCTTATAATGCCTGATTATTCCGAAAAAGTGCAATGTGTCAGCTGATTAATTACTTCTTTTTGTTTTTATGTAAATAATTCCGGTGATGCTCCAATTAACACAGCGCCGCGTGAATGACTAAACCACTGGGCGGAATACGCCATTTATTTGACTTCTTCTTTTGAATTCCTAATTGACTCTCAGAGCACTTTGGCTGTACAAAACAATTAATGAAAAACGGTTGATTAGTACGCTAGATGTTTTGTTGTTCCAAAAAAATCTTATGTGAGTTCGAAGATGTACGAGGATTGAGCGGCATGATTTGCGTGGTCAGGATCCGAACCCGCGGATATACATATGACAGAGTCGCCCTCCGTCCTGAGCTCCAACTCCGTTCTAAAGCCAGCCAGCTTGTAGATGAAATGACCTTCCTTGAAACTTGAGCAACCTCTTGCAAACTCTATTACAATGATTAATTGTAAGATTGATGTAGCAATGATTAAACTCCCATTGTTTTTATTGCCTTTTTGACTTTTGGGTGCATAGACTGGGTAGTTTTAAGATATACACATCTTCAAACTGTTTCCCGGTGTCCAATTCAATTCCCGGATTGACATGACCTTTGCCTGTTTGTAGTCAGTCGGGAATTGGATAGTTACCATCTGGGAAGGAGCAATTAGTCATGTTGTGTACCGCTTAATTGCAACGTTTTACTGAAAGCCGCTTTAGGTTCATCAGCGCTGCACATGACAGCCTGGATGAGTCGTCCTCAGCCGAACAGCCTTCCCAGCCACCTAGACATTCTGTCGTTTCTCGCTTAGATTCACACTCATTACTCTTTTGAACTTATGAACTTGTGGTTGTAATTATTAAAGCTTAATTTGATAATATGTAATTAGGGACGAGTACTGGGAAGTTATTCACCCGAAGAGCCTTTCCCATTACTCATCCGATAATTTTTAACCTTTTTGACTTTTCTCGGGAACCACTCGTAGGACTTTGAAAGGGTTTTTCATCCTGTTTACAGTATTCCGTTGCCTAGCACCTCCGTTGCCTCTGATAAACAAGTTTCCAAGGGCACTTGTTGTCACAAACAATCACAATTTATGAGACCGCCTCCATTCCCAGTTGGTGCTGTGACTCACAAGGTTGGCGGGTTATGGCCAAAACGTCGGCCTCGGACGGGACCCGAACCTGTACTCGTGCTATCCGGGCACCGTGCTCTTATCCCTTATACTACCTAGGCCGGTGCGATGTCTCCCATACTTCCCCCGGCCCAGAGCTCCATTTGGGATTCATTCGAATCAAATTAGTGTCCGTTCCCACGTCAGATGTGGTGACATAGCAAAAGGCGGCTAGTACTCAATGGCATCGGCAATTGAGTAGTCAGTCCCAACTCGTATAATTAGGGGGCTGAATGTGTTTGACAGGATGCAATCAGTGGGTTGAGTATTGGACAGCTCCCTATGGGTGGCGCAAGCCCAAACATCTATGGATAGCATTGCCCCTAGGACTTGTTACTAGTCAAGTCAAACATCCCGATTAGATCACAACATCGCACTTTCCCTTAATTCATAGCTTGATGCTAAAAATGGCAGGTTGAAAGGGTCTCCAGCTAACTCCTGCAGCTTGAAGCCGATTAGGGCAGATTAAAAGTAGTATGGATGTATTTAAAGATTTCGGAAATAAGTTCTGAACTTCAGAATACGTTGGCCGTCATAATTGTTTGCCATTTTTGTGCTCAATTTCGAGATAATTCTCTGAACAATCTGATAACCAGCTGTAAGAACAATGGAGTGAAATTAATCTGAAATTATAGCTCTATGGGATCATTTGGGGCCGTAATGAGGTATTGCCTATTTCCTGGCAAATCACTGAGCAAACAAATTAAATTTGTATTTATAGTTTCCCAAGCGTAATTATATTAGCACAATCATAATAGTTTACTCATTTCAGAACAAAAATATCACCACAGTATGAATTTTCACTACAAATAATTCAATTTTTAATTAAAATATTATTATTTTTGGAATGATAATCAATGCAAAATGGTGTCATTAACTCAAATATTCGAGCTGACTATGAATACAAATGTATTCATGATCAGCTTTTATGTACTTCTAAAATCTCGAAATATCATCAGACCAGTTTTTCGAGATGCGCCATGCCGTCGACAGCGGCTCAAGGTAGTTAAGAAACTGAAACAAGGCCAAGGACTGGGCAGTAAACTACTCCGAGGCCAGCCAGCGACCCTAATGAGTCGAAAACTCCAATCTACTCAAACTTTAATAGCTGAATGATTGACATACCGTAACCAGACACCGTTTCCATAAACCCATTGGCAAAATGTCAACGAGAGGCTCTGCTCCATTGGCGTGCCCATACTCATTCCCACGAATCACCCTATTCTCCCGAATAGTGCGTTAACGTGAACTTTCTTGAATGGATGGATAGAATGGCTACATAGCAGAGGGAATAGTGTGAGATGGAGCTAGGAAAGGGACTAGCAAAAAAGCAAAAAAAGGTTACTACTACCAGAAGTGATCAAACAGGAATCCTAAGTGCTATCTCAATTACAATTCTTCATAAGGGGATCAATTCGGACTATTACCATTGCGGAGGATCTAGGAATGATTTTAGCCTAAATTTTTCCCATCCCACTGTAGAAAACCATGGAGGTTGAAACGCAAACTTACAGCTAGTCTTCCATCGAAATGTGGATCATAGGGCTATTCGCTATAGGTTCCAGTGAGACCGGATCTATTTTGAGGTTCTACATGAAATTTAGAAAGAAAGTAAGAAAATGGATTTCTGAAAGTATTTGACTGATGTGTTTCAATTTGGCATGCCCATAGTACTTTTAATTATTTCCAAAAATAACCTTGTTAGACATCGTAGGAGATTGCCTGGAGGGAGGAATAGGATAGCGTGGAAATTGGCTTCGTTCCACATCTATGCCTCCTCGCTATACGTGCTTATATCTACAACCGAGCCAGCGCTACCAATTAGCCAGCAGCGGATAAGGTCGTCTAGGAGACCAATGGTGGAAATTCCACAAAGCTCACACTCATTGCGGCGGCATCACGTGAGCCTCTGTCTAGCTTAGAACAATGTTTCAAGGTACGCTTTTCGATATTGTAATTTCATTATCCCAAACTCCAAAGCCTCGTTTCCAGAAGGTTTTTTCTGGGCCATAGGCTCTTTTGTATAAAGCTACAGACCTTCCTCACTATTATTATAATTATGAATTTTTGTAAAATTCCATATTAGGATGGGAAAGTGGGGGAGACCTCAAAATCGGTCGGCTTTTGGCTTATACGTAGGGCACCTACTGGGGCTATTTACTGCCCTCCAGAAGTTTCAAATTCGAAATTTTCATTTTTCGTTTCCACTTTTTTAAAGAGGTCTCATCCTATATTGAATACTGCCGTCAGCTTTCTATAAATGGAATTATAGAAAGAACTAAATGAAATTTAATACCAATAGAAAACAAAAGAAATCCAGAGTTTAATTAAATAAGTAGAATAATTATGAATAATAAAAATACTTAATAGAAAACCTCTCATCAGAGTTAGAGTTCCCGCACCCTGTTTAGATGGATAGAAATAAGGAACGGGGAGGGGACGTTTTTGAAAAGAGGCAATGTTCAGCACGAGAGCTTTCACTGATGGGCTCGTAGACGTTCCCCGCAAGGTTCTATAGGTGTTCCACCTGTCCAGCATACCCAACAAGATCCTTATAGGTGCCCACTTGTCCAAAGTGAAGCATGGTCATCTAGTAAATCGGCTTCGTCGGTTTTCGGGTTGGAAGCCATAACCTGTAATCGTAACCCCATAATAGTAGACGGATTCTTGGAGTGTATCGAATGATCAAATCGAACGGTTTTCTTCTTTTGATCATCATAAATCATTCAGTTCATAACAAGGCAGATGAATCGGAAGCATATGTTTGTCCGCAGTAATTACTACTACCCTCTGAATAGTTTATCTTTAATTACCAATATCTTTATTTAACGACACATTTTCCTTATGGGAGGTGAGTAATTAAAGTATCGAAATGAGGTGTCGGAGGTCAGCAGATATTATCTGCTTACAGTTGGTTTGTCTGGAAGTAATTACTTTTATTGGAAGGGCTTCGGTAATTATTGGGGCATTCCTGAAACGAGCTGCACTCCCAGACCACTTGAAGAGTGGGATCAAAATAGACGTCATGGGTTCCCATGAAACAACTTGCAATCCTTCGAATTCATTTTGCATTCAATTTGCAGGGTGATGACGTCTTTTCCAATCCACAGTCATTGCTTTGTTCTACGAAATGTCCTCAACGTTCTTTCCCACCTGAAAGGTCTTCCACCTGGACCTTACAATCAGTCCGGAAGAAGACGGCGTAATGTTTGACCACTCAGTGCTTCTATCGAATTGGCTATGCCCTCCTATTGATGGCCGTTGTTTTGGCCTAGACCTACTCGACAACAGTCTAGCCTTCGATCCCATTTGGGAATGTGACCTATCGGTTTCTCAAGTGTTGGGTGTTTAGCCCAAGGTGTCACGATACGCGGTGCTTGCTCTAATGGAGAGCTCAGATATAATTACAGCATTGACAAAGTACTACGAGTCATTATCGGTCCAACGGGGGTCTGCTCTTGGCAGGAGCGTGTGTGTGCGCAAAAGGGTTGTGGGCGTGGTCCGTCGCCGTTGAACGAGGGGGGTGGGTGAGCGCGAGAGAGGGCTGGGGGTGAGCTGAGAGCACTGGGGAGGCCGTTTCAAACATTAATGCAATGGTGCTCCCATCTATTACCCTATTAGGCTGCAATCCAATGTTAGTTCTTGATCATTCTCTTGATGGAAAGTACATGTTGATTGGATTTTCGTCTAATCATAGGCGTCTATTCCTTTTTCGTGCATGCATTAAGAAAGCCAGGGTTTTTTCAGGGAGGAAATGCTTTCTATGACTAGCGCCGGTTCAGCTTTTAAACCTTACTATCGCCCTGATCAGCTGTTGGTCTCCATGCCGGATACAAAGCCGCTCAGGTAACTCGTCTTTGAATTTCTCATTTTTTCTAGGAGATTTTCATAGTCCCAGTGTTTTCCCTGAGGCGACTTTACCGGTAGTTCTCGCTGTTAAGGAGTTTATACTCTGATCCTGAACCAGCTGCTTCAAGCCCTGGTGAAAATGGCAAGAACCGTCGGAAAAGAACTACATTCACTCAGCATCAGGCTGCTGTTTTAGAGAGGGTGAGCTTTTGTCTTTGCCTTTTTACATTTTCTTTTTCCTATTTTTCTTTTCCATTTCCTCCTCCTACTACTCTTTGATCTCCTACTGCACACCGAACTTTCATTGTGGCTTGGCCTCGTAGGCCGTGCAAGAGTTCTATTATTGAGCGCTACCCTTTTAATGTTTCCTGCTGCTTTTTTTTCTCCCATGAGTGCTTCGTTCTGAATGGGCGTTGTGGTTTTTCGTGTTTGTTAAATGTATTGATCCTTGGACTCTTGCCAACAACATTGACAACTGCGTTTTACTCGTTTGGGAATATGGGGAGCTATTGATTGACAGGAGGAATGAATGCATGCGACCGACATCTGTCCATGAAGGGGAATGGATTAGTGGCCGCGTGGTGTTACGACGACGATGACAACGACGGGACTGCTCCCACTGCTGCTGCCTCCTGCGTACGTTGAGTACGCCCCTTCGCCCATCTGCCATTCTGAGCTCCCTAGCATGCAATACATACGCACCGGTCCCGGTCGGTCTAGCGTGTTATGCATGAATGATGTGGGTATGAGCTCATTTGGGAAACTGCTGAATCTGGTAGCAAACTGGAGAAAGCTCAGTCAGCCAACCAGCTGATTCGGCGATTGCGCCCATCGTTTTGCAGCGTTTTCATTCTCACGATTCTGTACTCGAGTACTTTGCAGATGGGATGGGATTAGACGAGAGAGAGGTTTGTCATCCTCGTTGTCGTCGTCGTCGTGGGCACTCACTCGTTCCTCGGATAGCACACGCGCTAATTGCTTTTCGCAATGATGCTCACAGCAATAATCACTATCGTGCACGAGGAAATGTTTATTCCCTGAAAACGCCCGTGCAGTAGATTGCTAGATTAGTGCCTCGGGGCGGTCCCATGCGGCGGTACACATTCCTCCTCTTACTACAGAGCTCAGGGCTCAATTAAACCCAAACCATTTGCCAGCCATAAATCGAAACGAAATATCACCATAAATGAAGGCAATGATTAAAGATCTTTGACCAATGGTTATGAGAATGGGAGCAGCTGGCGCAGAGGCCATTCGAAGGCAATTTGTTATGCAGTTTAATTACAAGTACTAAATACGAAATGCCTGCTGAGGCGGAAAGGGTGAAATACTCGACATTGATCGTATAGAATGGAGGAACCCCATTCGTGGAATACGCCCCGCATTCGACTTCCATTAAGAGTCACGTGGAGCCTTTGAATGAGTGTGTGGTATACACATTGGCTCGGGGGGGGGGGTGTCCCAGACCCTATTCTCTTCCTTTATCCATCAAATCAGTCTGGCGACTGTGGAGAGATGGAAGACTTCGTTGATCTGGGCCCAGAATTCGATCCAAAGGCAATGAGTGTGTGATAACGCACAACTTGCCACTGCACCAATCCGCCATACGAAATCAACTTTAATAAACTTTGTAACGAGTTGTAGACCCCTCTAACAACTGGAAATAGTGTTCCCCATGCCCAGTTAAAAGATGTGCAATAAACTATTCATTAATAGCGGATGGCTTAATTGGTTAAGGTGGACTTTGATCCCAAAAAAGATTGCAGCCGTTGCAAAGCTCTTGTAGCCGCTGCACCACCCTCTTCGTGATTCGAACGCAGCAATAGATTGGCTACCAAGCTCTAAAAAGACGTTCCATTGCAATGTGATTAATAGTGACGTCACGCAATTAGTTGAGGGCTTGCACTTAATGGGAATCCCGACGTTCCAATTCTCCTCGTTCCCAGTCGGTAGTCAATTAACGGACCCCAAATGAGAAGAGTGTCACCTAAATTGAGGGAACTAACGTTATCGGCCTAGATGGGGCCCTAATGAAAGGATAGTTTCAGTGCTATAATTCCAAGGAATAGGTAGATCAGTAGCTGGAGGCGAAGCTTGTTGTTTACACTTGACCAAGGGATCGATTTTCGCCCGGGTAAACGAAGCTCTTTAACCTTTCCGGGCTAATAGTTGGTACCAGAGATGGGAACTGTGAATATCGCCTAACATTGTAAGGCATTATCTGGGCTTAATAGGTCTCCCAGTGCCTTCAAATGAATAGGAGGGGCGTCCCCAGATCATTACGCAATACCGAGGGCCATCCTCCAAGTGCTCAACTGGATTTACACCTTAGGAAACCGTTCCCTGACTTCAATCGTGATACTGTAGCTGTGATTACAATTTCAGGAATACCTTTCGGAGCGTTACATGGTCCGTGACAAAAGGACCCAACTCGCTGAATTACTTGGTCTCTCAGAAGCCCAAGTGAAGACATGGTTCCAGAACAGACGAGCAAAAGACAAGAGAGAAAAGAAGACTGACAGGTGTGTCGAATTTTCTCAAGTTTTAAGAAAATCCAATTATGAAGGCCTGACAGCAGATTTGTCGAATTTCAGCCCTCAACGAAGCCCAACTGATTCTGCGAATGTTTCTGTTGCGGACGAATCGGTTCTGGAAAATAGCGTGAGTCATCCATCGTTTGTTTTCCTTCCCGTAGCTCTGTTTGGGCCATAGGACCTGCTGCATTAAGCTCCTCAAATTCAGCTGTCATCGTCGTTGATGTCACCGTCACCATCTGGCGATCTTACGGCCGCCACTGTGTCATCTCAAGTGAAGCCAGCTAGCCCACCAATTCAACAGAATCATCAAGTGCTCTCCGGTCTCCTACAAGGACATTCACCGCAGGCATATCCACCGTATTTCGCCAATCTGGGGCTGGCTGCCACTGAATCAGTGCCTGCTTTTCTTCCTAGCCCAGTAATCAAATCGGAACCTTCTTGTGTAGAGAACAAAGTGAAAGACATCTACAAAATGCCAACAAATATCTATGACCAAAATTTTGGCTCAATCTACACTACAATTCCTTTCGGTTTTAGTCCAGTTACTTCTTCTAGCAGTCCAGGATCTATTCCTGAACCATTGGCACCGGTCGCTAATGACGAGACACTGACTGCCGAAAATACTCAGCTCACTGTTCTATAACTGTATGTACTGTCTATTGATGAGTAAGGTACTTTCACAGTTTTGCCCTTCCACTGGGGTCTGTTTAACTGATAGGAATTGATTTTACGCGTTTGGGGTTAGTGTCCATTTCGAAATGCACGTAGCATAGAAGGGCTGAACATGTGAGGGTGGCCTGAATGTTCATTTTATTTAAAGATTGTGAAGTCTATTAGTTGATTAGCATATTGTATTTTTGGATAATTCAATCTCTTTTTTTATTTGTACTTTTTTATACTGGTAGCTTACTCATTCCGCTGTTTTATCTCATATTTTTGTCGATTTTGTACTATTTTTTCTACATATCGATTTTGTTGCGATACTATCATTATTGTCACTCGTTTATTACATTGAAATGCATATCTGTGTATAATAGTAAAGAGTTGCGAATAGAAGTTTCTCGACAGAAGTGAAGAACAAGGTTTTCCTCCATTCTATGGGAAGAATTGAAGGATTCGGCTATGACAATCAAGTGGGAGAAGTCGACTTTGTGGTTGGGAAAGGGAGAAAATAGCCAAGAGGTCGGACCATAAGGGCAGCATGGTGGAGGAAATAGAGGGAAGGACGGGGGATTACTTCAGTAGCAAATTATCTCCATTCTAACCCTGAATAAGGGAACTAAATATTAAGGGATACACAGGTCTGATAGCTCAGATGATATCAGGGAAGAGCAAAATAGAAACTGTATAAGAGGAATGAGTATCTTCTTTGAATTACTTCCTAGCTGGCATTCGGCTCTTACAGTAACCCCCTATCCCCCTTTACGACGCGTCGTATATGTGACCGTTGAGAATTTGCGTGTAAAAACGGGGTTATGCCGTGCCGGATTACTGTAAGAGCCGAGTACCATACTGAATTTTCGTTTCTGTCTCATCTGGGACGATATTAAACCATGAGAGAGGGTAGGAGGGCTAGAGGATCGGACAGGAGCTGATTAACGGATAGAGCTAATCTTCCTGAGAAAAGGAGGGACAAGCGGGAACCTAACGCGTGATTGAACCTTTTGATGGCAAATTCTCCTAGCAGCTAATGGTAAACACTATCCATCCACACTCCCATTTGTAAACATAGGAATATGGTGCCCTTGTTATAGGAGTTATCTAATCCCAAACTCAGCCTCTATGTAGCAGGTTTAGTGAGTTCCACCGTGAAGTGTGTTGTACCCAATTAGCCGATCGCATGGGTAATTATGTTCGTGTGAAAACTACCCATCACTGATGAAACCATGCCGTGGGCTACTACGTTCTGACAATAACTAAAATTCCATGGACTAGACCCCGGGTTAAAGATACCCTTGAATGTGCTGCAATTTCGATAGAACACCGGGTGGGATAAATTCCTGACCGTGGCTTCTTTTTATTGGTCTCAGGGACATGACAAGGGTGATCTCTGAATTCGTCATCCTACCCGATTTCATTGATCTCTGAAAAACGCCCATTCAAGGAAGTAATATAATTGAAGAGTAACTGAACGCATGTAAATGCACCTGTGCAGTGAGCAGCTGATTTGTTATTAGCATTCAGTATTTATCGAAATGCTGTCCATAATTAGCGTCAGAAGTAGATTACTCATAACACTAGCTATGATGTTTTATTTTCTACCCAGAGCAAGTCATAACTCATGTTCCCAAATCCAAAAAATTTTCTAGAAACTTCTCGTAGTAGTTCCACATAGCACGACGAAACCGACCCAATGACCCGCAAGCAGTATACGGTGCCCTAATCGCCAATAATCAATCTTGGGATCCTGACAACCTGTGAGAAGTGCCACTTCCAGGAACAAAGAACACATGTACCCATAAATACACCATCTCGATGCTATTGAAGCCAACCAGGAAATTAGGAACGATAATGTGTTTGATGAAACCATTACGGATAATTTAATGTTTATCCTGGCTTCAGGCAGCCAGAAAACGAGAACAATCAAACAAACAGGCACATACAACAAAGAAAAACGAACTAATCTCCATATCCTCAGACAAAACCAGAGTAAACATTTGAAAATCAACAAAAAACAACGAATGCTCATAAACAACGAATCTGTCCAAACTGTGCCTCATAAAGAAGTAATATCCATAGCCTCAGCCAATTTCTCCGTACGTTTCGCTAAACGACCGTAATAAATAAAGAAATAATTTCTTTGGTAGTGATATAAGTGTTACGGCACATACCTTGCTTCCTTGCAGCTCGTTTGTTCTTCTTGAGAACCTTCTTTATCGCGCGATTCAACTGAACGTTTCCATCTATCTCCAAGCTAGTTGGTAATGATTCCGACTCAGCAATTGTGAGGTCCTTATCCGTCTTCTTATTGCGACCACTGCTAACGACTACGGAGGGATCTTAAAGCATAAACAATGGGATGGATTGTAAATGAAGCTCAAATTTTGCGACGTTTTCACAAAATAGAAAGAGGCTGCTCGCGAGAAAATTCAAGGCGACATACTTTCTTGATCAACAACCATTTCTGCATCTTTGTCGTCATCTTCTTCATTTGATGAGTTATAAGGAACAAAAGTAGCGTCTGTTTCCATTGGTAAGCCTGTCAATTGTAATGCAATTATAATTATTACAATTACAATTACAACTTAACTGAGTTGAAGACATGCACCAAAGACACTTTAATCGTTCAGGGGACCAACCTTCCACCAGTTGCTTCAAATCACTATCGAGACCATCGATGTCAAACTCCTTGCTAAACTGGCTTACTATTTCGGCGGAAACACCAGTCTCAGGTGCTGATGAAGACGAAGTGTCCTCCGGTGGATGGGTGTAGTACCGCAACTTCCCGCTATTCCATTCATGTAGTACCTTCAAAATAAAAGAAACATAAATAATAACAAGAAGTTAGTACGTAAAAAACTCAGAACTGTTTTTTCAAGGTTCTGAGATGGACAGATAGTACTGGGAGAGGGGGGGGGGGGGGGGGGGG
>UZAF01019217.1:0-19922 GCA_900617895.1 Haemonchus placei
TACTTGTTATTTTGAGCACTCTTTATAGTATTGAAACTTACACCGTTGGGGTTAGACTCTGGGTGATAGGTGATCTTGATATTCTTGACAGGGCATCTTCAGGATTTCTGAATCAGAGGGGATATAAAGCTGAAATGAACAGGACGGGACTGGCCTCCCACAGTGAGGCAATGCACCTCTTGTTCTTTGTGACCTTGGCCAATCATGGCTTGGTCTTTGATGTGAAAAATCTCAGAAAGCACTATGATGCATGGCTTGTTCCCAGAAGACCTGAGCATGCTAAGAACCGACCATCTTTCTTTTCTGTATCTTCATTGTAGCCTCGTACGATTGTTTTCAAAAAAAATAAGAACCCTCTTGAGTTTTACAATTTTCCCCGGAGTTATTATGTTGGAAACCATGTTTTTTGGATGGCAACAACCAAGCCAACAGTGCTGTCGGCATTAAAAGCTCCAATCAATGAAGGGGCCAAAAACCTCGTGTCATTTTGTAGTTATGTGCTGAAAATGCTTTAATGTATCGCCACAATTTCTACTAGGGGAACGAGAAGTTGATAGTCGCAGAAATCGTCGCTTGTTTTTTGCTGAACTGCCGAAAAGTCTATTCAAGTAATCGGCAGGAAGTAATGATAAGTACTCGAATGTCATTGTAGTTATTCGAATAATCAGCAGTAAGTAGTGATCAGTAATTCAAGTAGTCAATAGTAAGCAATAATTTTTTCCGCTTAGCCCTTTCCGGGTTTACGTGGTCCGGTTTTCTGTATCGTACTGTTTATCGCGTAGTTATGCTGCATCCACGAGCAAAAATTAATAATCCATAAGTTTTTGGATTGTCTCGAAGAAACTCAACTATTCCATAAAGTTCAATACGAGGTCTTCGAGTACCAGTAATAATATTGGATATTCGCAGTTATTTTATAGGCTGGCTACTGGAGAACCCTGATTTTCAAGTAGAGATTATTTATTTTTTGCATCTTCAGTTTCATGAGTGCACTAAACGTAAAAAGCGACGTTTTCGATTTTCTTCTTCAATTGCGATTGGGCTCCTTTACAGCATTTCCTTGATCATTTCAAGAAGCATTTACAAAACCTCAAATGTAGAGTTTGTAAAGTTATGCTGGTGTAGCCGCCATCTGGTGCGAAGACTAAAAGGCGAACTACGACGTTATAGTAAGAGGCTCATCGCGCGGCATGGGGAAACCGCCAGACACGCCCACTTTTGTTCGTCTGCACCTGACCAACTCTAGCTACTTCTTCTTGAGACTCCTCATAAATGATATGAAGCTATCGAGTGAAACTAGAACATGTCCTTAAAATTCACACGCTCTCGTATCGTCTGTTTTAAGGGGCTGTTTCCATGACCACCTCGGTGTAGCTGTCCCTGATCCACCATCCCATCACAAGTTTCGCAACTCGATCTAGTGAACTTACCTTTCATGATTCTTTTCTACGGGCCGGTGCCTCGATGCCGGGAATTAGGGGCTCACCACTCTTTCGTACGCCTTTTTTTTTTAACATACTAGTGCACCTAGGTCCATAGAACATTCGGTTTATCACTGCCAAGTTTGCCCGAGTTTTTGCACCCTGGCATATGCCAACGCCGCCTAAATAGGGTACGAAAGGTTTTTTATCTTCCCAGGCTTCCGCAAGCTGGGAAAATTAGTTTTCGCGCAATCACTGAGAGCCCATTCTCAGCAGGCACCTTGTCCCATTTTGCAGCTTGTCGTGGTGTTCTTCTTGGGTGTTTCCTATAAGAACGACGTCATCGTCGTAGAGGATCAGTCTAAGAGTCGATCCTTGTTGTAGCTCGGAAGTGGCGTCTACTGCTTCCGTTAGACGGTGAGGGAAGCACATCCACGATCTTCATCCTCCCGGTTACTCGACGGGTGATATCCTCTGCCCTGAATCTGTGGGACCTTAGCCTTCTGAGCGGAGAGTCTCACCTTTTGAGTAATTGTGAAGATGAAAGTTGTAGAAGCTCTTCCCTCCTGGCCTACTGAGGCTGAGCGTTTCTGTCCAACATCGAAGACTTAAGAGCACGACAAGGTTCAGGAGGTGGGAAACTGTAATATGTTATGATGTTTTCTATTTTTAACGACTTGATGGAGCGCTTTAACCTCGTCAAACGACAAGGTCATACTTCGTAAAAGAATTTTATGAACGACAGCTGTTCATTGGTTTTTAATGTATAATAAAATTGCATAACACTATGATTCGTACTTCTCATTCTTAAACTTTTCTATTTTCTCATGCTTGCTCATTCTCTGAGAGCCGGAACTGTTCAAAGGCACATTTTGCGATATAAGTGGTTACCGAGTATCCCCATGGGACGAGTAGGTGGCTCGCAAGTATGCCATATGTGGTGGTGCTGTGAGGTTAAAAAACAGTTAATGTCGACAGTTTACTCCTTCTTCTTTCCTGTGTTCGTCCTTTCAGTTCTCCTTTACTCCCCTGTCTCCGCCTCACTCTATTACTCAGGCGACACCTATGAGAATACATTACTGTTTACTCGATCACATTTGTTTCCCTCGAAGCCAGAAAAACAACCTGCCGCCAAGCCCAGAGCCCGCAGATGCGGTCAGCGGCGCTTATAGCGGCTCATCACTTTTGTTTTTCAGTACCCTCGTCGTTGCTCAAGACAGCAGCCATTATTTTCATTTCATTCAGTGCTTGTATTGATCAAGCCAGGCTTGTGCATCCTCACTAACAAAAGCTTTACTCATTTGTGTCATTACTGCGCCCTCCCTTGCACCTCAGCCCTCCTACATCGCAATCTCTGTTATTTAATGGGAGCATTCCGAAGCGTACTATGAGATTTGTAGGTATTTATTCCCATCGCTGTTAATCAGTGATGCAGCAGCGAATACTGCGACGAACGAGTTTGGGTGGTTCTTCGTCAAGCCTTCGAAGAAGTAGCATTTCATCCAAGGATCTTCAAGCTATACAGGCAGCAGTAGCGGTAAGCTTTTGATATTCTTCATCAAAGAGGGTAGGGCGAAAACAAATTTATCTAAGGTTTAAGGCTTATTTTTGCTACTGCCCATTCTAACAAAATTATTTTACAAAAATTTCAAATTATAAATCCAGTTCGTATTGGCAGTAGTGGTCATGGGAGTAGGCCCTAGAAGCCAGTCTACTACGTATGGGAAGGGAGAATTTTTTTGATGATGGCCGGTCAATATGAGAGTTCTTTTAGATTTTTTGATTTTTCAAAGAACTCATTTTATCATCATTTACGCCCTAGGCATTGATTGACTTGATTGAGGGTATCGATTATCGATTAGTGGATATTCAATCGCACTCATTTTTTCTACCCTGGTAAAGTAGTGAACCGCTGGTAGTTGAATACCTTGACCATTCAAAAGATTAAACATGCACAGTATGCAAAAAGATTACGTTAAGCCCTAGGGTACTTTTTCCTGTCTGAAGCGGAAATCCGATGGGTCTTGGGTTATATAGTGAAAAAATGTTGGCAGACTTTAAATCTGAAAATGATTTTCATAGGATTTTATGGAACATGGATTTTATGGACATTTTTTCCGTCAGAATGGATGCAATTGTAATGACCCACATATTTTTCAAAAGCTCCCAGCAGATAGTGGAGGAAACCTTATGTAGGATACCATTGCAACCCCAGCAAAAGTGCTGGAAAGTACCTCTCAGGAGAAAAAGATGGAGCTTGCCTAGAGGACTAGATATTGGTTGTTTCCAAGATTTGTCACGGAACAATTCGGAAAAACGCTGCAACTACAACGTCTTATTTAGTTGTTTACTTGTTTACGTCAATGTATGGATGTGCTTTCAGAAACAACATTATGCCACGTCATTAATCGTCTCTTTACTTATTGCTTTACCGACGTTTTCATTTTTTCACTTGTATATGATCTATCATCATCATGGCTGCCTGAAGACGGTTAGTCCACTTATTTTGTCCCTAATTTTGTCAATTTTTAATTTTTTCCGCAAATAGGCCACTTGACCAATCAATATAGATTTTCCCTTTGAATTTTTTTTTCTGTTTGCAAGCATCATTGTCTCATTGCTTTTTCCCTGATCATCCATCACCAACTTTCTCCCACTGGGAATGACTCAGAAGCTGTGACTAGAGCGCATGTCATCTTTTTTTTGGGTACGCCACGCGTTTAGCTCCTCCTCAGGATCATAGCGGTTTTTGGATGAGTTTTTGAAGTCAATAAATTTGGCGGAATATAGGCCCGACGCTGTAAACTCCAACTGGGAACCCGTTCAGGCCTTTGGTTCACGTTTTTTCTACTTTGAATTGCTTTCTTTCGTCTTGAGGAAAGAAGTCTATTATACTTCGCATTATCGGGGTGTTCGGTGGTTTCCCTTGCCCACATACTCTACAATCAGCTGATGTCCGGTAAGAGGGATATACTTGGGGATTTTATTGATCAGTAGGTCAACATTTAAACGAAATTACGGTTAGAAATGAACGAAAACACTTCACTGAGAGGCAAACACTGAGTAAGAGCGCTTGTGGACTCAAGGCGGCACCACTATCAACAGGAAAAAGTTTTTTGAGAAAAGTACATCACATCTGACAGAGCACAACTTCATTCCAAATAGTAAAATAGCTCTTACAAATTTGTTTCTACCAATCATGTTTCCTACATATTGTGGGTCGATGTGGCGTAGTGGCAAGAAGCGCACATCACGCATACATGGTCCAAAGATCGAATCCCGAATAGCTAATGGTCCAGAAAATCAGGCCTTCTATTACAGCGGAGATGGCTAATGAGACCAAAGTCGTCTGGGAGAATGAAAGCACTGGCTTGTACATTGGCTGGCTACAGAAAGCCATTGTACAGGCCCTATACGCATTCAAAACGCTGATGCGATTCTGAATGGAAGTCGAATGCGAGGCGCGTCCAAAGACAGGATTGATTTCTGCCGGAAACTTTGCCTTTTTTTCTTCATCCACTATTTCAACTTAAAATCGTGATTCATCAAGTCTTTAATGCCTTTATGTCAGTCTTAGGAAAGAGCTAATTGCAAGACTGGCGAGAAGGCATCGAATCTGATTCTTCAGGTTTTTTTTGGCTAAAATAATTAGTCGTTATAATAACTTCCATTTCACAAAACTATGGTGGGTAAAAACTTCTCCGAGAAGTAGTCATTACTGCTTTTTAATTGTCCAACGTTCTAAAACCGCACAGAAAAGTTGGGACTTCCCTTCATATCAAGCCTACATTGCTGAACAGCACGGAGGTGGGAAATAGTCTTAGCTGAGCCGGTCTGAATATTCAATTCTTCTCCATTACCCTACAATCAGATTGCGGTTATTGCAGAAGCTTTTGGAGATTGAAAGATGACCGCGACAACATAATAGTTGTTTTTGAAGGAATCAGAGTGCAGGCACATCCAGATAAAATTGTAATACTCGATTTCATAACTTATTTCATGTGATATTTCCTCGTGGAATGAATGAATGAGAGAATGGGATAGTGGGAAAACTTTTCTGCCCTTTCTGCTAGCTCCTTCAGCTTTCGGGCTCATCGTTATCAGCAATTGCCATCTGGAAGCGTTCCGGATTGAGGAACATTTTAATGATGGATCGCCATCTACAGTACCCCTTTGCAAAATGTTCTATGATATTCTTTATGATGATGATAGGCTTCGCTGTAGCCTTTGGGCGAAGCTCCCGCATTCAGGCAGTCACTATATATATCCTTTACCTGCTTACCTTTCTTTCCATCCATGAGCGCACCATGAGTTTGTGTTGAAATGCTTAGTTTCAGTGAGTTTTGCTTCCGGAGTGGCCCAAGCCAATAGGGACCCCTTCCTCTTGACAAATAGGGACACGGTTAATGTCCATACGGTAGAGTGCCCCACCCAAATGACTCAGAGGATGTCGATAAGGAGCCTTTCTGGCAGCAAAAACGGTTCAAGTTGAGGATTCCGCTCTTCTGTCAGTCAATTACTACCAATGTGATTACATTACTATGATAATGCTCGCCTGCATGTTGCAAGGATCACATGGAAAAAGTCTAGCGGAGTACAGCTGGGAGGTTTTGTCTCGACCTACGCATTCTTCCAGCCCCATACTACCAGACTATCATTCATTTAGTACTTCCAAACGTCTGGAAAAACTTTGAGAATTCCGCTACACTAGAATCTTGTAATCGAGTCTCGAGCCCACGTACATGTCGAAACTTAAGATTTTTCTTTATTCTCAGAAATCGAGTAACTGAATTTAATTTTCGCGGAGATTGACTTGAAAAGTTTAGGCGCTTACCTCTCTAGTAACACCGCCAATATTTGCGGATGCCGTACCGTTACTGTTCGACATGGTGGCATGGAAATTTACCGTGGTTTTCTTATCGCTGCAGTTGATTTTTCATTGGATTCTGCCTCACGACAATGTCTACCTTCTAAGTTCAACTGGTGGGTAAATTCACATATTATAATTGGACACAGAGCAAACCAAAGACGTCTACCTGTGAAGAAGTTTCTTCCCAAACACCTTAAGTCTGATAAATTGGGCGTGGCTACTTAGGTACTTCCTAATGGTGGACCATTTGATGTGGGACTATAGTCCATAGGCCATAAATCACCTTTACATCAGTGACGTTCTCGATTTCTCGTGCAGCTGCATACGCGTGCGTTTTTACACTTGAGCCATGACCGGTGAAATAGCCGGCAGGAGGAAGCGAAGTGTACCATTGAGTGGCTAAGGGTCTGTTTCATCCCAAGGCTTGTGAGAATGACTGAAGGACGGATTGCATAACTCGGTAATGGAACAAATGACTTTGCTTTAACATTTTCGTTCATGAGTTTGCGTGGAATGACGTGGGAAAGAACCGGGCGAGTATCCAAGCTTCCATTTCTCAAAAATATATTGGTTGTCCTAAATCCCACGCCAGACAGAACTCTTTCAAAACCTTGGCTGTCCTGCCTCTAAGAATGCCGTTTCTGATGAAATTAGGATTTTGAGAATTGAGACAATATAGACTGCATGGCGCAACCCAAATGGCACAGTTCACAATAATTCTGACCAGTAAGATACTCTTGGCTATAATGAGCCAAAATCTTCCTCTTTGAATATGGACCTCTCTTAGTTAGGGTTTTTTTTCTAACTTATCATGCTCCTTATCTACAGCATTCCTTGAGGCAGCACACACAGTATTTCATACTTGGGAAGCCATAGGTCCGTCCTAGATATAAATCCCAAAAATCATCTTTATCGCGATTCATGCCTTGATTTATCAATAAACTTAGAGAGCTTTCTGTGTTGTTAATCATCAGATCAAGTAGTACTACAAGTTGATAATTTCAGGTGATCGGAAAAAGCCGGTGAATGGCTTCAGTTCATGTCTACTGATCTGTTTACTGTACGTGATGGGCAGTCGTCTAGGCATGTACCGTAACGATCTGTTGTATATTCACTTTGAATCAGTCATTATGTGTATGGCTGTTATCTGTGTGACCGTTTGGCTGATTTTGTTTATTAGTTATCGATTCGGTGATTACTGTAATGGTAAGTCTCACTCAATGCCTACCATAACTCAGTTTTGTTAGAAACAGAGAAGTAGGTGCGAAAAGCAGGTCAGAGACGCAGAGGAGACTTTGTTTCTTTCCTCGTTGCCAGTGTTCATTTACTCAGAATCAGGAACCTTCTTTTCTTTATAAGTGAACGAATATTAGGTAATGAAAACGGATAGAACCTAATACCTCTCTACAGTTTCCTTGAGAATTCCTCTCAAGCAGTTTCGTTGATTCTTACTTTTTGCCACGGTCGTCTTCATAATTGAACCTTTCAGTCACTACCGTATCCGAGTTTTGTTTCGGAGTAGAACTGCATCCAACAGTTCTTGACATCGATCTCAAACATTTTGTCCGATCGCGTATCACTCTAGTTCTCTGGCCGCTGTTTATCATTTCTGCTATTTTCTATCAAAGAAATATCTATGGAAGAGTATCACGTAAGTTTCCTTCTTCATACAAGGGAACGGGTGGAGCAAGTGAAGTTCTTCTGCTGTTCAGAAAGTCTCATGGCAAGCGGTGTCGTTCAAATGGCCTACGTAATGAGGATTCAATGGACGGAAAATTTGGCCCTTAATTCATTGGACTATAAACGTGCCAATTGTGGATTTTACAAGCTGTGGAGTGATATGGTAGGTCTGGTCCTACTAGAGGAAGCGGCCAGTAACTACTTTGACTCGATGACCCCTATTTTAGGTGATGTTCCCTACTCTCTACTGCTCATCAACAGCTATGCTAGCCTATACTCAGAGGTCGATCTCATTGCTCTCGTGCTGCGTTCTTACCGTTGCTGCCTTCTTTTTCATATACCTTACAACAGTTATTGATAAACAAAAGTATGACTTCAGGTAAGCAGTTTTTAGTAATAATTGCTGTAGCTGCAACAACAGAGTAGCTACGAGAAAGGGTAGACTCTGCTACCGAGCCTTACTCGATCTCAGATAGGCATTGAATCGAATACCGCGACTAAGCTCTAAGGATGTAACTATCCGGGAATCCTAATTTACTTAGTCAAAGATGTGTACGNNNGAGCTTTGCGCAGTCTAACACTAGACATCATGATCAAGGTGCACGTAGGATCAGATCTGAAGCCGTAAGAATTGCTGAGAAACCTCGAATACGGCTATATTCCGGGAATGTCCCAGGACCATTCAGTAAGAGAACCAGTGGCTCATACCGAAGCACAGAGCAATAGAGCACGGAATTCCTCATAAACAAAAATAGAGCGTTGTGATCAGGAAAAATCTTGCCGAAACCAGTGTAGCACCAGAAGATGCCGTAGATGGAAGGAAGTGGCGACAGTTAGCAATAACACCATCCTCGGCATGCAAATTTGTTTAACTTAGCGGTAGCAACTTTGGAGCTCTCCAATTGTTGTAAAGTATCAATAAAAATTTATTCTCATGTAGAATTATTGATTTTAGGAGATCAAAAGGAATGATAAAAATACGTGGAGTGGATCCTTATTTTATTTCGGCAAAATATAGAACTGAGACCGGTGACACGTCGGCAAATCTTCTACTCGGTAAGTTTTTTTTTGAAGCATTCATTTTTTCGAAAAGCGGAGCATTTCAGCTGTCGAACTCAGCGTCGGCTAGGCATGGGCACCCTATTAAAGAGTTTATACGGTCCATAATCTGGTGTTTCTTGAGGCGCTTTCCAGAACTTGGACTAGTTGTAGTGTAGGTCATTGTACAGGGTCGATGTGTTCATTTCCGTTTTGAACCGTTTCAGAGGGAACGGGTCTTTAAGGTGAGCCCCGCCTATACAAGTGAACGCCCCACCCATTGCTTCGCTTTCCCGTATTTACATGCTAGGAGCAACGCTACAACTATTCATAAATTTCTGAATACTTTTGAATTGTTCCGAATCTCATCCGTCCTCCACCTCTAGTTCCCAGCGCTACCCTAAAATCAAGCTACAACTTCTTTTATAAGGCCATAGAGCCCCGTCGGACTGTCTTGGGTACAGTACACGACTACTTGCCCCAAAAGACCTAAATGAGTGATCTAAGCGGTGTTGTAAATTCTTGTCCCATGCACGCTCCTACGAGGGCTCGGATAAGAAAGGTTTGCAGTCTTGAGGGTTTCTTAACCTGCTAGAAAAACTTTGTTGTTGACGCATTGCAAAGGAATTTTCTGATTATTGCAGGAAGCGGTTACTGGGCAACATGTCGACATCCGAATTATATGTCGGAAGCGGCTACGTTCGTCGTCTTCTCAGCGTTTCAAGGTTTCTATCCCATCTACTGCCATGTACCTGCCGCTTTCGTGACAGGTTCGTCTACTTTAATTAAAAATTTAGTCAGTAGGTGTGAGTTATGTAGCGCAGACCACTTTCTACATCAAGATGAGCCACGCACGCAACTTTCAATTGATATTGTGATTTCGAGAATGCTATAAACTTACGCTGTGTCTGTTGGACTGAGGCTGAGCAGTGTCATTTGAGGGCCTTTAAGCTCCCCAGGTGCATCAAGGCACAAGGATTTTGCTAGACTGCGCGAAGCGGCTTAAATGGTTCTGGAGAGCTATCTAAAAGGGAGGAGGTGGATATAAATACTAGTTTGGAGATGGGAGAGTCCTATGAGAGCACCAAATTCTTATACATTTTTACAATTCTGAATAGAAGTCGGAAACATTGCGTATCCTGAACGGATCGACCAGCAGTAGTTATTTACACTGTACTAGTCCTTTTACCCACGAACGTTATTATTTTGTGAATTAACCAATATTCTTTTTAGGTTACCTTTTTGTTCGTCTGTGTAATGACGAATCACGTTGTCTGGTGAAATATGGCCAGGCATGGATGCAATATTGTAATAAAGTACCTTTTCGATTAATACCTGGGTTGTATTAATCGTTATTCTTGATAATCATGTTTTGATAAATATTTATTATTATTCTTTACCCTTCTTACCTATCCTGTCATTACAGTACTACAATTACTTCTCGTTTCGTTTGCTATCACCAGAAATATTTTAGTATGGGGAGGTCGTCTTTAATCAGGACCTGCAGACAGAACTTTCAAGTTGCTTTTCAATTCTGGCCATCCTCAGAGGAGTCTCCCAATAGTTTTCAAGTTACTGTATCAGAATATTCCAAAACCGGTAAGTGCAATGGCTCTCGCTTTGTTGCATACTGATTAAAAATAAGTAAAAAAACAGTAGCAGAATGTGGTGGCCAAATATGCGCAATTCGAAAATCCCGTAAATTAGTATGAGCTCATTAATGATATGGACTCCGGGTCCTTCTTGATTGGTAAAATGAAGGAACTGTGTAGAACTCGTTAAATTCTAATCAGGACCCTAGCAACTATTCCAGTACTCATGAGTACTCTTCGCGGCCGCTCGCATGCGGGCAACTCTTCGCGTCGCCTAGTCTGTCCATGGGGTATGGAAAACTTATTTATGGAGATTTGGATCCATGGTTCTCTGGAAACAAAGTTCGAGATAGAATTCGTATACTTTTATTCAACAACATGAAAATTTATAAATCTCTTTGAACAAATGCCAATGAAAGAAGGGGTACAAATCACAAGACACAATTCCCAGTCCACGGATTTTGTGATACAGTTACCACATCCAGTGCGGAAGAGAGAGCAGACGATAAGTAAACCCGTCACATATACGGTTTACCGAGGGAACTTTAACGAGAAAACCTCAAAGTACTGTACAGAAAGATTTGTAACGCAACACTGTAGCTAGGAGGGATTACTGTAACAGAAAATCCGCTGACCGTGTAATTAATTTATTTGTGGAGCAAGAGAAGTCATTTCAGTACCAACGAAGACCTAACTCCATCTAGATGAGGCGTGCACGGTCAACCATAGCGATGGGTGATACCCCACAGTTCTGCTCACACGTACGTCGTAAGTTCTAGCTTCGGACGCCACGAGAATCAGCAGGCTCACTTGAGCAGTGTGGGAATGGCGATATCAGAAAAAATTATCGAAGTTTGAATAGCGTTGTCAAAGGCAAAAGGGCTGAAATGCAAGCGAGCGGCGTCCGGGAGCCCATCTACTGTTATACTCTCGAAACATCAACAGAGTGACACCGTGCAGTGTACAGTTCGAGCCTCGGTCCACGGGTGGTGCAGCTGGTGGTCTTAGCTGTTTATTTGGCTGATTGGCGGTTGGGTAGGCTGCCTAGAGATTTGAAAATTTCCCAATACAGAAAATTGTGGTAACAGAATTAAAGTGCTATGGGAGACTATCTCAAAGTCAGGCACTTCCATAACGTCTTCAGACCAGTCCAACTGCTGTCCTCCAGCTCAAACAGCGAGTATTGCGTTTTTGTTCGTCCTGCTTGTCCGACGACTTGTACGCCCACTTCGTCGAGAGGCCCGTGACTGGGTGGATGAGCGTCTGGTGTTCGTCGTTGTTGAATGGGAGGCTCTATAAAAAATTCTTGTTACTACTTGTTTTGTTACTTAAATTTCTACTGGAATCACTGGCTAGAGTATGATTATGAAATTGGAATCGTTTTGCAGGAAGCGTCCACGCTATTTCATCTTGCTCTGGCTTCTTATGCGTGTCGTAGAAACATAGAAAAGACGCGCGCGGATGCTGCAGAAGCGGGCGCAGTTGCTATTTGAAACGTTTCCTTTGACTAACTGGTTAACTGGTTTCGTTTTTTTAATGGACGTTAGAATAGTCTGCGAAAATTAGAATTCCTCATAAAAGGACTGGGAGCAGGCAGGGTGGCGGTTGAGCGCTGGGAAAGCTGAAGAAAGCGCCGTCATGGGGTCTCGATGGTGTGGCTGAGAGCCGAATGTTTCCACCATCATCACTGTGGCAACAATTTCATTACCTGCTAGTGGATGGTAAACATTCGTAGTAGTACTCGTCCAACAACGCATCTTCGTACGACGGCGGAGGCGATGTACCGCATCTGAAGGTTTTTGGGTTGAAGATATATTACGGCGATTATAAGTAGGTCCAGTCACGATTTCTTGGAAACTGATAAATCAGCGAATCTGCAGAAATGAGCTCATTCCATAAAAACCACTTACACAGCTTGCTGCTGAGCCGAGTAGATGGGAGGAGCAACTTCGGTTTTCTTCAGCTTTTCTGCAGCTTTTGCAGCTGCTGCACGTTTCCGCATATTACGAGCNTGATGCAAAGGGTTGAGCGTCTACAATGAGCGAGCATAGGTCAGGAGGCGCCATCGCAGTTGCCGCGTTGGCGCCTCCTGGCTTATGCTCGTCGAACCTAGGTTATTCCTGGCCGGACCTCTGGCCCGCTTTTACTGTCTTACTAGCTCATGCAGTTTTATAGAGCAATGGCGGTAACAGGAAATAAAGTTGTTCCGTTGGTCGCCGGCTGAGTGCCAGAAAAACTACTCTCCAAGGCCATCGAGTGTGGTCGCACGCGATGACCCAATTTCAGTGCGGCCACGACCGGCACCATCCGACCCACCTAGTGGTGGGTCATATTGATGAGGATCAACGAAGATGTTGCAGTTTCAAGAGTTTAAACTGGTTTAAACCAAAGCAGAATTTAAGGTGGTCTGTGACCTATGCATAAGCCGCATATTGATTAATGCGCGCAGTATAGCCCAATTTACTGTAGGCGTCAATCAATGTATACGTCTTATACAACGTGTGGGCTGACTTCTTAGCGGCTCTCAACGTAACAGAGGACCACTCAGACGTAGTAAATGATAATGAAAAATCAAGGCATACTTTGTATAGTTTTGAAATTCTTCTCGCGTAAACGCGCTGTTATCCGTTGCACGACACGTCGAGTACGTCGCATTTCGACGATTTTGTCCAGCTCCCACTGTTTGCATTTGTTAATACCAACAAGCATCGCTACTACCATGCCAATACAGAAGATGATTGTCGGCAGAACGATAGAAGTCATCACCTCTTCAGAGGGCACAAAGTATTCTTTGGTAGCCATAATGTCTGAAAGCAAATTGAATGGCGCGATAGCAGATAACAATCAGTTCAGTACAGAACACGTGACACCCGAGCGGGCGGGTGCGCAGCGACTCACAGAAGATCTATATGTCGCGGACAATTGAAACATTACGAAAATGAAGGGAGCTGAAGGGAATGACATGTATTGAGACTCTCAGTTACAAATGTTTTTATTTATCTGTTTAAGTTTAAAGAAGTAGTTGGGCTGCGGATAAATTCAAGTAAATAAAAAGTGGATAAAAAATGATAAGTGAACAAAATACTCATGGCTACCTTGAAAAGATCTTTCAACGAGACTGCCAAACTAATGGAAATATGTAGGTCTACATGAAGGCAATATGCAGAACATCAGCATAAATCTCATATGGTTCCATTTGAGTCCCGCTTTTCCAGCCAATCGAAGCCACATGGACGAATGCCTGCATGTTGCCTTCATGGACGAAAGAATGGGAGCGTGGATTAGAAGCGCCGCCGAGGCGTTTATTCTATACAGGACATCAGTTTTCGACAAAGACCATTATGTCTTTGAACCCTTTCGAATTGTTTATTCGTTTGCGGGTATAATTTGTAAAGATAGAGACACAGTTTTGATTATTAGCTTGTCCTTGGCCTGCATAGTTCAAGTGGAAGTCCAATCATTCGAACATTTCAGAGAAAAAGTCAAATGCGTGGCGCAATCCCGGAAAAGATCAGCAACTCAAACTATTCATTTGCTTTTACCTCCTAATATCTACTTCGCATCGTTATTACCACAGCAAAGCCGGTTATCGTGCTTTTAACATCTGGTGGTTTCTCCTGACGCATCCGTTTGATAATCAGTATCTTTTCGGTTTATTTGTCAAGCAAATCAACTAGTGGTCGTCCAGGGATCAGAGGTTCCAGGGATGCGCCGTGCCTTTCGTTTCTGATCAGAATCGCAGAAGTGGAAAGGACATAAAGTAGGACCTGCAGAGATTAGTTGATTTCCATCAGAGCCTTTGGTTGATCTGATCAGTTTGAATTTGAGAAAAAATCCTAAATTCTTGACAATGAGCGAAACTAGTTCTCGAGGTTATTAAAAATTCTGTATGTATAACATATATAGAGGAAGTTAATATGAATTAGCCCCAGAAACGTTCGAAAAAATACCAGTTTGTGGATTGCGAAGTTCTTAAAATAAATCAGGACCAATTCATACAATTATTTGATAAACTCGACATTTACTAAGACCAATAAAGTAGAAATTCATGGCCCATACAAAAAGAAGATCGGATAGAATAATAAATTGAATTCTGAAGAGAGGTATGAGCTCCGTTGAATGCTCAACCATAAATCTTTCCGATAAAGAAAGAAACACCATCAACAGAAAAAAATAAAAACGATTTCAATACTACATATAGTGGTCTTTATTCATCATACGAGTCTTCTCTCCGAGTTCGGGAAGTTCCCCTACCATACTCCTCTCTCCTCCCGAAGCCCCCGGGAAATCAATGATAAGTTGTGTAAATGGCCCCACAAGAACGATACCCAGAACAATACCAATGGCCACACTGAATAAAGAAAGCTCAAAGCAACTAGGAACGCGAAGGGCAGTTGGATAAATGGCTCCACAAATGGCAGCCTGCTTCTCCTTATCGATTTCTTCTCTCCCCTGAGCCTCAGTCTCGAAAATTTTAAATAGCAGTCTCTTTTGATGAATGATGAAGCACCGGAACCCTCAGGCCACAAGACCTGACTGCTCCTTCTTCCGAAACCTCCCATACAGCTCTCTCCCATCAATCAGGGAGATCTACAGTCTCCGAGGACAGGCGCCATCAACTAAAGCGCTCCATTCTAGAGAGCACGCATTGCTGCCGCGCGCATTGAAAATCAGGTTGGCTGAGTATCTGCTGTTCG
This sequence comes from Haemonchus placei, assembly GCA_900617895.1. Lineage (NCBI taxonomy): Eukaryota > Metazoa > Nematoda > Chromadorea > Rhabditida > Trichostrongylidae > Haemonchus > Haemonchus placei. The sequence continues at coordinate 15,299 of UZAF01019217.1, forward strand.
CTGCAGTGCTGCGTTGGCAGTTAAATGTGGAATTGCATTTGTGTGTCTTTCACCTAAAATTTCGTTTTCATTTGATAGTTCTTTTTGAAATCATACTTTCAAAAAGTTCTCCCCAAGGGTTCGAAGCAAACCAAGAGGGAGTCTGGCTCACATTTTTTATATCACACAGTTGTGTATTTTCGACCAATATGCGACCTCTTCCACGTCTTTCTCATGGGGAGAAGTCGAGGAGTAGTCAATATGAAGTTTTCTCTCTCCCCGTTAGTCTTACGAAGGAAGTTCTTTAACGTCATTTTCTATTCCGTTTTCTTTTACCTGGCTAATGTGTTTTTTTTTTCATAATTTTGTAGGAGTGTCGTTTTATATAAAGACTTGTTTACCCCTGGTTTTTTTGGGCTTTCACAACAAAATTTTGTTCTTTTTCCTCTGAATTTCTGATCTGTTATACTGTGAAGTATTAATTTTGATGTGGCTTTGCTGATCGCCGGATAAGCCTTTTTGAGTTGCAGTTGACATTGACAAGGAATACAAAATTTCCGCCAATAGTGTATGAAAAAACATCTCCTTAGTGAGGCGATGATATTCGTGGTCGTCTGCTCTATTTACTTCACTTCGCTCAATTTCATTCAGCTACAGTATAGTGAATATGCAGATTTACCCTTCTCCTTTGAGGTTGTCAAACAATGGGTCGTCGGATCCGAGTCCAGCGTAAGGGAGCTGGAGGTATCTTCAAGTCGCATAACAAGCATCGTAAGGGAGCCGCTCAACTGCGACCGCTTGACTATGCTGAACGCCATGGCTATATTCGTGGTGTGATCAAGGACATCATCCACGATCCCGGACGTGGTGCACCTCTAGCCATTGTTGCTTTCCGCGATCCATACAAGTACAAGACCGTAAAGAGCACCGTTGTTGCTGCTGAAGGAATGTATACTGGGCAGTTCGTGTACTGTGGCTCAAAGGGTTTGTTTCCTAGTTTTTTTTTTGAGTTTGTTCTTTTTTTATTTTTCCTAATGTTTTGCACTTTGCATCTACGGTACGCTGGGATACATAAATGCACCATAATAAGGCTTAGTTTACTGTGTACAAGGAGACTGAAAGAAAGTAGTATTCGCTGGAGTTGCTGATTGACTCTGTGATTCCGTCTAGATGTGAGAGGTTCGGTGAAACCTGTGAAACTCTGATAATCATCCGTTTTTTTTTTCTCTCAAGCATAAGTGAAACTTGCAAGTAAGAGCCATGGTTAGTCTGTGCTTTGGTCGTATTTGTGGCCTTTATTAGATTCTGCACAGTTCATGTTGACCCTTTTCCCTTTCTTTGAATTTTTTGGTTACCATATTTTGTTTTTGCCTTCCAACGCACCGTTTGGTTTACTTGTTTGTGTGATTGATCTTCCAATTTCTTCAGCTAGCGTACAAGTTGGAAATATTGTTCCCGTTGGAAGCCTTCCAGAAGGAACCACTATCTGCAACGTTGAGGGGAAGTGCGGTGATAGAGGAAAGCTGGCAAAGTGCTCTGGTTCGTTTTATGAGCCTTTATTTATTAATTTCCTGTTCTGTTTGGGTCACCCTTATGTTTTGCGTTTGCTTCATGCTGTCCTCTGAAGGTACCTATGCCACCGTGATTGCTCACAACCCCGAGACCAAGAAAACCCGTATTCGTCTCCCATCTGGAGCCAAGAAGGTCATCCAGTCTGCCAACCGTGCCATGATTGGTGTGTATTTTGAGATTTTTTTTTCGAGATTCGCTTCACTTTTCACTCAGTTGGTATCCTTTCGTTTGTTTTTTCCTTAATTTTTGGAGCTACTTGTACGGGTCCTCCGTTTCCAGGATTGGTTGCTGGTGGAGGTCGTACTGACAAGCCTATGCTCAAGGCCGGTCGTGCATACCATAAATACAAGGCCAAGAGGAACAGCTGGCCACGAGTCAGAGGTGTTGCTATGAACCCTGTTGAACATCCCCACGGAGGAGGTAACCATCAACACATTGGTCATCCTTCAACCGTCCGAAGGGACGCCAGTGCAGGAAAGAAGGTGTGTCGATTCGACTTCAATCGTTTTTTGTTTACTTATTCCGTGGTTGTGCATTTGGTTCAGTCAGTTTCTTCTATAATGAGGTGGTCACCAGGAAAACATTAACAATGCTCTATATGTGCACTGTTCGTTGCCTTGTTTAGGTCGGTCTCATCGCTGCCCGTCGTACCGGAAGAATTCGGGGAGGAAAGCCAGTCAAAGTTACCAAGGAGGAGGCTGTTTAAGCTTATTGTTTTTGTTGGAATACAAATTTGTTATAGTTGTTCAAGTATAGCATATACATATGTATATTGTTCGAGTTTTCGTGGTTTTCAAAGGGACTATGGTAATCTTATCGGCACATAACACGCACTCATCGGCACAATTTTCCATCTACAGACACATAAGGTGAATAATGAAATAGGGCTTGGTGTTCTCTCGATGGAATGCAAAGGGTTACGCTTTGTGTTTCTTGGGCAGGTTGGAAGCGTCAACAAACCTGGAGCTTTGCGTAGTTTTTCGTCTGTGCTGGCGATTCGATATATATTCGTCCTTCGACCGACCTCTTCTCGTCCTAGGTGCTAGTGAGTTACCCGAATTTTGCAATTTGTTATGGATGTCTTCTCTTTCATGGAGATGCATATGTAAAGGAAAACGCAGGAGTCAAAGAAGTTTGACAGTGATTGGATATAGGAGACCTTTGTTGCTCTCCGTAATTTTCAAGTTCAGTCCTCTTATGAGGGAAACACGTCCTAGTTTCCCTAGACAAAAGGTTTGCTCTAGTATAGAACAACGCTCGCTTGTTGGGTGTTCTGGTTGCTAGTCAGCTCTGATCCGAATGAGTTTGCACGTTGAGTTTTCCGTGTTGTTGGTCGCTCGATTCATGGCGATATCTAGTCTGGACGAGTACACTGCTTGGTTGAGATGATTTTTCTCGTGTTGGTCTTCGCTGAACTAACTCGTTAGAAGGAAACTTCCCTCTATGCTGCCCATTTATAGATCAAGTAATTTGGGATTTTTACGATACAATAATTACAACGTTTGCAAAGGGATTCTCTGAATACTACTATACATATGTTAACTGTGTAGTTGTTTTATATTTAGCACACGCTATTTTAATACATTTTTGTCAGAATTAGATACGGATATGGTCGGGTCCAAGCTGACCGAGCAAGGTAACCTAGCTCATAGTAAGGACATATTCAGACAAGAGAACCAGATCTGATGAATAACCTAATGGGAATGAATTCTATACCTCTTTGCCATACTTTTGTCAAACGTCACTCTACAGGCTTTTAGTAGTGAAGAATATTCTCCATTTCGCAGTAGTGTGGAGGTTTTGCCACTGAACAACAGCTTGAATCCTATGAAACTATGGGAGCGGTAGCTTTATCCACATTTGAGATCACATGTCTTCCTATGAAAGGTTCCTAGCCAAGGGGCAACGGTTTGAGAATGGCGCAGTGGAATTGTGTAGGGCCTTTTCTCACTTTTAGAAGTCTGTCTTAGTTTTCCCATATAAGGCTTTCACTGTTATTGTTTCTGATGGGCATCCAGGTCGTCGTTACACAGTAGGCGAGAAGAAATGGGAATTCGGTAGGGCATGATGAGAGCGGACGTTGATTGTTGTTCTCCGTACCACGTTGGGATTTGGTAGCTCCTCATCCGTACGTTCAGGTGGTACATCATTCGCGAACTTCTCAGGAAACCATAGCAACAAATAAAAGATTTTTATTGCAAGCTGTGTACAAGAAGGCCGATGATGTGTGATAAATGGAAAGATAAGGACTCTATAGTTGATGCGGTGCATTGTGCACTGATGATACGCGTACCGTCGACGAGACGATGTTCGTGTTCCGTGAATCAATAAAATCGATATCCGGGCAATCGACTGATAATGGCGTTCTGAAAATAGTAGCATGGTTATGAGATTTTCCGATTGATTCTGCTGATAAGTGACAGATATGGATACGATACGATGGGAGTACTTCTTGGGCTGCCAAGTACTTGGCAGCCTCGGCTAATCGCGCCAGGACCTCCCGACATCCCCCTTAATACCTTTTTGGTGTTAAAAGGAATACTTTTCATTTGTTTCATGTGGTATTTGTATGGTCTTGATTGACTGAACGGAATTGCCGCAAACAGGGATAACTTGCTTTCATCGACTTGACCTCGATGGCGCATTCTGACCCACAGATTTTGGTTGCAGGTTTCTACCGTCACTTTTGGGTATGCACAGTATGCCGCAGTAGGCTGTCTATATCAACACTAAAGGAGAGAGAGGAGGAGAGGTGCGGGAATGGGGAGGGTGGTACGGGAGAAAAGAAAAAAAAGTGAACTCACTTGGCGTTATCATTGTGCATCGTGATACGGACTTCGGGCAAATTCGTTGATTTGCGTTTCCGCTGACAAAAACCGCATTTATAGTGACAGTAGATATAGATGATGAGTAAGAAGGCGATGCTGGCCACGACAACGGTGAGTATGATAAGGACCTGATTCACCTCGGACGACAGCATCGCTTCTGGAAATAGAATATTGAGCACATTAGTCCTCAACAGGGTTGCCTATAGTTTGATATTGCATACTTCCGTCGCGCAGCACGGCTACCG
>UZAF01019218.1:14214-25804 GCA_900617895.1 Haemonchus placei
TTTTGTTCATTTTTTCGACGTGATGCAATCGTTACTACCTTACAGTTAGTGATTTTTTTTACATTATTTTGAATATTTTTTAGATTTCATGGATTTTCATTCGAAATATACTCTGGGAACGTTTATTGAAAGTGGTTCATTCGGTGAAGTTTGTCGTATCAGCAGAAATGCAGACGGAGCTGAGGTGAAATTTCAGTTTTATACAGTACCATTAGGTCTTCACTATTTACCTGACTGGAATATCGTATAATACAAAAAAATTATGAAAAAAACGTTCAAGAAGGTAAACTAGTTTTTTTGTGCAAAATTTGTCCAAGGAAATGAAAACCGGATTCAAATATTATCTAGAATCCCAAAAATAGAAGCAGAAAGGAACTACCGGGTTGGACTGTAGCCAAGGCAAAAACCAAGTCTCAATATACCCTGAGATACCAGAAACTTAGCCTGTTCAGAGGCTCCAAGCTAACCAGCTTCCGGTCACTTCTCCTTCAAACTTGGAGGAAAACCCATTCCTCCAAGTTTGAAGGAGAAGACCATGAATTGCCGAGAAATCTTTGTTTCTATCTTTTACAGGGGCCACAGGCATAGGAGTCAGCGGTCTATGGGCCCGGAAAGGGCTTTTCTCTGTTTACTACATTTTTTTCGTTATTGTTTTAATTCGTATTTGTCTCTTTTTTCCTTTCGATACTAATTCAATTTTTCTGCAAAACCAATTTGTTTATACTATGCAGCCCACCCACGGCAATCGAATTATCCCTACTTGGTATACATCAGTGTGGGCTACTGTTTACAGACAATATTATGGTAATATTGTTACCATATTCCAATCATAGTAATAACATTGGGCATACCCAGAAAACAAGCTCATCCTGGCATCTGAGCAATCACGTTCAAAAGTTTAATAAGCTTAAGCCTAAATGTAGCTATAAACTATGTATGTAGCGGTTTTCCCTTAGTAATAGTAAGTAATAGTAATGGTTCCCTTAAAAAATTTTTATTTTTTTTAGCTAGCCTTAAAGACGATCTACAAATCGAAACTACCTCAGTATGCATGTGTTACTCGTGGTGGTTATCCAGTAGAAGTGGAAATGTTAAAAAAGCTAGAACATCCTCACATCATAAAAGTAAGTTCATCGATTATTTTTATTATTTTTCAGATTTGATTGTAAACAACTTTTCTTTACCTAGATACAAACCCTTTGGGGACCCAAATTGGGTGTCTGAATTGAAAAACAGTTTCGGATGCACAATTTACGAAAAAAAGTTTTCCAATATTTCCCAACGAGGGCGAACCTCTTGCCTCCAAGATGGAATGTGGGTAGCGGTCTGGTAAGAAACGGTCTAGGTAGGACACAATAGGGGCTCAAGGGCGTGCTTCACTAACGTCTACACCGCAAAAGATGACCGCTAAGGAACAAGGTCGGCTGAGCTTAATCACAGTGTATTTCATTGTTTATACCATTTGAGACATCATCCTAAGCTTGAGAAAAGTACAAAGTTTTCAAGGGAAAAATCTCGTGCTCAATTAGATCATTTCTAGTTTTCACCTTCGAAAAAATTATGTCTCATAATAATACCATGCACATATTCCAGTTTGTCGACTCATTCGAAGATGCGAAGTCTTTTCTCCTAGTAATGGAATTGGTAGATAATTCTATCGACTTATATGATTTCACAATGAAACGCATTGATATGTCAGAAGAATTGTTAGCGTACATTTTTGCTCAGGTTCGTTGATCCTTATCTGTTCGACTGAAGTGCAAATAGATTAAACTTGCCTCCGCTTCAAAATGTTGATTTGCACGGTACTGGTGTTCTCTGCCATCCTTGGTCTCCCCAAATCTACACCATCGCTTTTTGCCAGCCGCGCGACTTCGCCTAGTTTAGCAGTCAATGGCTGCTTTCATAGTCCGCGATCCGGCCCGCGAGCGCGAGCGAGTGTTCCGACCAGGGGCGGTGCTTACCCCTTTACAACTGACTCTTGGTCGATAACGCCGTCGAGTAGTTCCCCGGCCGTCGCGCTCGCGGGCCGGATCGCGGACTATGAAAGCGGCCAGTGGTAACTGTCATTCGCTGCTTTTCGTAGATGACGTCATTCCGCACACAGTACCCACGCGATCGATTTTGAGGGTCTTGCTTATACTGTACATAAAGAATAGCCTTATGCTAGATGAAATTTTGACGAACTAATTCGTACCAGCGCTTTCCAGTGAGAAACGTGCCCATTGTGAATACCCTTCATATCTCGTTGCTAGGGATAGCATGCGCAGATGAGTAATTACTTAAAAACTTGTGATTACGCTGAGCGCACTATGAATATGTTATGAGGTTTGAGCCTTCAGCGTGCTCTCGTTGGTAGTTTATTGCGCGTAGTACGGTAGTCCAGGTTTCTCCGCCCTCTCACCGTGCCCCCATCCAGCCAAATGAAAATCTAATCAAACAAACCCATATCAAAAGAGTACTTTGGAGTTATGAGCTCATGCTTCGCTCAAACCTGCGAGCAATTGTATATACTGAACATCCTGATCTTCAGTACAGTACTTCACGTTCAGATAGCCGATGCTCTACTTTTCCTTCATTCTCACGATATAGCTCATCTTGATATGAAATTGGAAAATGTCGTCATGGATGAGTGCCTTAATTGTGAGTCAGGCCTTTTATTTACTTTATTTATTTATTTACTTTATATTTATTTATTTATTTATTTTTATTATGTATACTTACTTATGAGGAATTCTAACGTGAATTCCAACTAAAAATTCAATTACTTTAGGTAAATTGGTGGACTTTGGTAGCGCAGCTACGTGCAGGGATGATGACGTCTTTCACTTCCCTAGGTGTTCTGAGCCAGCTTGTAGTCCTGAAATATGGAGCGGGCAAAGGTTCGTTTTGAAATTTGAAGACAACATAGTTTTTGGGAACTCAGGCGATCGGTGTTTATCTGATCTCAAAGAAAGGGGACGAACTGGGCTTGTAGCAGAGCTTTAATGCCATTCACGTTTCCCTATTGGTGACGGTTTTTACTACCGATTCGTAATACTGCACCACACGCAGGATTATTAGTTGTTCATATGACACATGTACAATGCTCATCGTGTCTACAGTCAAACACATAAGGAATGTGCAATCTTGTGGGAGGGGAGACGGGCAGTAGGAACGGTTTCAAGTAATCGATCAGCCGCACGCGGCTGTCGCGGACCATTTGCTTCGTTGTATCAGTTCTAGCGTTCTTCTTACAGCTCAATCGCTTTGCGACTATTACTTCTCTCATGATCTACTGTTAGTTGTTCGTTCCTGTACTTCTCAATTGCCGCTGCATTCTGCTACACTCCTTCGCGCGCGGCGTCTCTCTCGCCGCGAGCGACCATTTCGTTCCTACCGCACCACACCCCTGCTCCCGCAAGGGTGGGAGCAGTGCCTTTTGAGGTTTGGTGTTTGCGGCATTTGAGCGTGCGCTCACGGGACGGCTAATTCTGTGGAACATGTAGGATTATATACTCGCAATAGCGGACTTCAAACCTATAACCATATATCATTACTTTTTTACTTGGTAGCTATAACTGGTAGTTATAATAACAACATTTTCCTGATATAGACAAGTCATACTAAAAAGTAGTACGCAAGGGGAAGTTCAAGTGAAAAAGAAGATGATTTCGCCGATGTCTATTGATCTTATAGCTGCTGTATTTTCAAAGATAATTTGGACAGCATACTGTACAGTAGGTTCCTGTCCTTCAATGACGCCAGCTAGCCCACACATGAGGAGCTATTTGTCGGAATAGAGTTCACCTATTGTTAATCTGCCAAAAAGGTTCCGATAATGATGTTTATTACGGAAGCAAAACCAACGAATAACAACTTACTGGAGCAATCATACAACTTTATTCAACTTCAAGGTAAAAAGTAATTTGATACGACTTTTAAAGACACAATTTTTTTAAAAGAGAAATTATGTATTGAAGAAGAACGAAAACATCTTTAATGATGGGGTGATGCTAAGAAAAAGGGCACTACTATCTTTGGAGGAAGGATTAGTCCTAATCACGCCTACCGAGGCTTTCATTTTTCATTTCGTTTTTATCTTAGGTCAGGAGAAATTTGTATATTCATACCGAGAGTTCACTTGGTACCCGCCAGTTTAGTCGAGCCTTCCTTTCCTCCGAGTCGGTTAATCAGTACCAGGGGGTGTGGTGCACTAGGAACGAAATTGTCGCGTCGCGGCGAGAGAGACGCCGCGCGCGAAGGAAAGTAGCAGAATGCAGCAGCAAGTAAGAAAAACAGGAGCAAAAGAACTAGCAGTAGAATCATGCCAAAGGTAATAAACGCATAGCGATTGAGTTGATGAAAAACGCTAGAGCTGATAACGAAGCAAATTACCCGCGACAGCCGCGTGCGGCGAATCGATTACACAAAACCTTACCTACTGACCGTCTCACAGTAGCAGGATTTTCCATGAGGACAAAAAAGCTGGCTTTCACATTGGCTACACAACATGATTCATTGGATAGACCACGTACACATTCTTAAGGTCCCTACGATTGCGATAAAAGTTGAATGCGGAGGCACAATCTTAAACCGGGGATAATTGACGTCGAAAACTCTATCCTTGGCATGTAGTAACGATGATCATGGTCTATCCTTGACACTTTTGCAGAGAAACTCCTTTAACAAGGAGCGCATTTTTGATGGGCAAATATTTCAAGTCAGAAAAAACTACCAGATTTTTTGCCACCAACTAAATACTACAAAATCAGTTCTAAGTAGGAATTGGTGATAAACCTGCAATTATATGTATGAATACATTGAGGTATATTACAGCTTCAACGGTAAAGATGCTGACTGCTGGGCGCTGGGTGTACTGCTCTATCGGCTGTGCTATCGTGAAACCCCTTTCATTTCCTGTGACGAAGCCCTTAGTCTGGATTATGTGTTGCCTGATGATGTATCAGCTGGTAAGTTGGAATTTTTGTCGGCAAATTTTAGTAATTATCTCCGCCTGTGTTCAGAGCTAGACGACCTCTTCTCGCGTATTTTTCATGAGACAGCTACCTGCCGGGCAGCCGCGTGGGAGATCCGTTATCATCAGTGGACGAGATCAGGCAATCGAGGCGATTACTTCTTATCTGACTTGATTGAGAAAGGTATGACATGGTGAAAAGTAGCCAACATGCTTCGACTATACTTCCGTGCCCGTGTGACGCGGTGCGCGGCGAGCGCCTGCGATGACGCGCATTGCCTCACGCCGCGAGAAGCGCAACGCGTCACGCAAGCACGAGACAACAAAGCTAGTCTCCGAAGGGGGAGCAGTTGGTGTATAAAGCTCAAATTTGAGAGGTTGCTGGTAAAGAATCGTTCCACAAAGGATCACTTTCAGACAGCAGCCGCAACTCAATCGAAGAAGAGGACAGCACTGAAGACGGTGGCTATCTTTCGGAGAAGTAGATTACAAAACAGTGAAATATGGGTACTATCACGGGTTAGAGAATTATTGATACAAAGTATATTAATAAAGTTCTATCATGTATTGGATTCATCATCTACATCATTTCCTCATCACCAAACCGATTGAATTTTGATGCTTAGTGGTCAGAATGCTCGGAAAGAGCATGAGGAGATACTGCGCAGTAGTGTCATGGGCAAGGGCGGTGCCTGAAAGTCACGAGACTGCCAGGTTCGAACCCTACGTAAGGTATTTGCTCTCGTTTGTAAGCCAGCATTTTTTCGGCGAACTCTACTGAAGACTGAACGTATGAAACGGTATCACAAGAGCTTATAAAAGTGGCTGCTTTCATAGTCCACGATTTGGCGAGCGACCGATCGCACGACTGATCGCCGAGTGATTGCGCGACTGGTCCTCGGTCGCTCGCTCGATCGGTCGCGCGATCGGTAGCTCGCCAAATCGTGGACTATGAAAGCAGCCAGTGCGTTTAACATGTACACCATTTACTAAAGTTTTATTTCGAAAAACACAGTGGTTATGGATTCGAGTAGCATAGAAGAAGCGAACGTTCCACGGCCCAAGAATGGAATTTCTAACAATTACAATAAACTAATTCACGTATAAAAAGGTAGACGTTTCTTTCGTTGGAAAAAATTGTCAACGCAGTGACGTCACACAATGAAGATAATCAGCTGATAATCATTTTGTGCGATATGGCGGTGGAGGACGGAACAGTTCATCGTATGTTGGTGGAGGCGATGTTTGGTGTTGTATTGTTCCACCTCCGGAAGCCGCATAGGCTCCAGCGTTCTTCTTCGCTTCGATTTCCTTGATGGGAGTATCCAACTCACCAAAATTAACTCCTAAAAATGAAGTTATTCAACCTGTAACACCATCTGATCTCAATATAATCTATATCCAAACAAATGAATCATAATTCACACACTGAGCGTGTGGGCGGAGCTGCCGAGACCACCGCGCGCTTCTGATTGGTCTACCAAATGGCATGCTCTTCACTGGTCTACCGATGAGGAGCCCGCACAGAAATTTAGTAATTCCACTCACACAAGAATTGAAAAAAAATTCCGTGCAATAAAAATGAACACTCACTGCAGACGTGACGTCTACCGAGGTGCTTCTTGAAGTTGCTTTCAGACCTGAAGTTTGATAATTAGATTTAAAAATGGAAAAAAGTGGAAAAATAAGCATTAGGTGACGACCTTCTAAGTAACGAACCTCTTCTGGAGGAGTTCCTTGAGTGCAATAATTGGCACGGACATGGCAAAAGCGGCTCCAGCCACAAGCACGATTGGTGCTGCGAGTGACGTCATTGTGTGACGTCACTTATTTAGATGCTAACAACGTGAATGACTATAGGGGCCTGTGTAGGCAAGTCCTAAAAAAGTTCAATCATTACAGTAAGATCGCTTGGTAAAGGACTTGTGCCCTATTGTGTCCCGCTACTGATGCCTTCGAACTCATTTTCATACATGGCGTCCGGCCGCTAGCCTTCACTAGCACACAGCCAAAAAACCTTGTTCATCTAATGAGATAGTGTTCGCGTCTGAGAGACGCAGGACAGCACAGATAAAGTGATTGGATCTCAGCGAAAATGTCGCGCGCGAAGCTCAGGAAACGCTAAGTATAAAATTCGACTTAATAAGTATGTTCCATAGTACAACTATAGCAGCTTTTCCACTTCATTTTCGAAAAGTAAACTTTGAACACAACCAAATACAATGCTCACAACATTTGGATGCTCACCTATCCAAATTCGTCAAGGTTGGAAGGGAAGCAGCGGAAGAAGATTAGCGGAGCCAAGATGATAGACGGCGAAGGCACAAAGACCTTCAACGACGTTTTTCAGGAATAAATACGATACAGAAAAACAATACATAATATCAAAAAAACTTGTAAAATTACGAAAAAAAAGAATTTTTCCAAAGTGAAAATAATTCAGAAGGAATGAGTACGATACCATACCAGCAAGGTTTATTGAATGTGAGCGATGGGAGAGAGCGTGATCGACGGAATCGATGCGATGCGGATGATAGCGATGGTAAACCGGGTAGTACGTCTTTTATACGAAATCAAATTTATGTAAATGTGGTTACACCGCGTGTAGAGACACAAATAATCGGTCGCGCGCCGTTCAGTACGCACGAAAATATGGAACGGGCCATATGAACGCAGATAGATGGGTGACAGGAAAAGTGCACGTATTTGACGAGACCGTGACAGTAAGTGAACGTCATCACTGGGTCTGTCCGGGACAGTATCGACAAGGATTTGGGGAATGCGAAATTAGAGATTTTCGGGGTTATGACGGCGTCAAGTTCAGCGGTTGATTTTACCCCCCATGTCGGTTTCACAGTGTTTTATTCACGTTTGCACGTGCTTCATTCATGTCCCATGGATTTCATAAGCTATTACGGTACAGTAATGTACAAGGTACAAAGATCCCAGCTCTTACTAGTTCTGTTGCTCCGTTGACTGATTGTTACGAGTTTTTTTTCAGCTGATGGGCTGATGGCATGAAGACCACGCCATCACCCCATCAGCCTATCGAGCAAAATCTTTCAACAAAACATAGCCATTTCGAAACATAACAGTACCTAGGATATTTACAGCCCAATGAATCACTACAACAGCTGAATAAATAATTAATGTTGTTAGAAGTAAAGTTGTCTGGCTAAGGTAGAGTAGCGCCTAAGGGCGCCGCTATACGCGACTGGTGCGGCGATCAAGTTTAGGATGGGGATTCGCTCTGATATGTATAGCGTTTGGCCTTGTAGGTGGTTGTATAGCCATCTTCCAAAGCCACCGCGAATCCGTTCCGTCGGACTGTCGACCGCAACGCGGAAATATCGCGTGGTTCAGTGAGAAGAAGTGTAAATGTACCTTTGTCTATTAACTTCTCTACTGCACTTTGTTGGTCATACTAGTAGTGTAAAGTAAATGGGCATGTTGTAATGTACCCTTTAAACATAAGGCTTATTTTGTAAGATTTGAAAGAACTCATTTTCATACATTACGGTTTTATTCACGGAGGCTTAAATGTGCTTAAACCTGTTTACACAACAAATCGATATTCCTGATCGATTTGCCACGCGGAAAGCACTCACGGCAGCCGCCTGACTGAAGTGTATAATATGATAGTATGATTACGAAATTACCAGTATAATCTTGACAATCTTCTTACTCTTAAAATGAATAAACAGCCTGTCACCAACCAAACCATTCCCGAGAGAATCGAACACTTACTAAAAAACCCGAATATCTCAGGAGCCCATGTTAAATTCTCCTACTCACTACAGCCTAGTGAGCAGGGTGAAGCATGGGGCCAGGGGACGTTGCTACTCAAAACTATCTCTTTCCTCACCCTCTCCCCTATTCCTCACGGACTTCTTCAGTCCCCTACCCATTTCTTTAGCTCTTCCGTATTTCGCGTCGACGAACGATGTGGATAGGGAGTGGAGAGGTGAATTTCGACTACCTTTAATCAGCTATTCCAACTCCCCCCTGGTCCTAGATTTCTCAGACATACACTTGACCGTAGCTGTGTCCCAGTGTCACTAGAAAACCGCTCAGCAGTACCTTCGCTTCTTAACTGCTCCGTTGCAGACCAGGCAAAAGTTGAGTTCTGTTCGCATATGAACGGTTCACAAAGAGTTTTTCAGAAAAGTCTAGCTGAGAAATCACACCATCACAATGAAAATGCATAGTTTCGTCCATGAAACAGAAAGGTTCAAGTAAACCGCCATCAGAATACGAAGAGATATACAGAAGGTACAGAACAAGAGAAACACAGAGGTCTGGAACCAGTTACTAACTTTTTTGTGTAACTAGCAGCAAAAAGATGTCAGAAGAAACGCCATTTAGGCTAGTCTTTGAAGTAGGAAGTTGGAACAAGCTTGGAACGGAAGGAAGGCGATCATGTAATGGCGATTTAATGAATAAGTGAAATGATGATAAGGAATGTGGGACGATGTTATTCGATTCAACCAGGACCAGATGAAACCGCCCCAAATTGCCGTTCAGCGAATACGTCAATCTCATTACGACACATCACACACTACAAACTACAATCGCGATACATTGGTAGTGATCTCTGAATTACTGCAGCGCTGATGACACATGGCGATATTTCTTCGTCAAAACATACTGACATGATCTGGGTTGGTGTATTCTAGGGAATTTCCCAACCAGAAACAAGCGCACAGTAGCGAGGAGTTCTTAGCCGAGAGGATAGTTTTTAACCATTCTTAGAAAGTACGTATACGAGGGTTGCCCTTTTATATTTCGGGATTGGGCAACCCTAGGGATGCAATCTGGCAACTGACAGCTCTATCGTAGAGGTTGACATTTCTGAGGTTATACTTACTCAGAACGTTTTGACATATGAGCGCTCTTTGTGTTGTTTACACTAACTTAAAAAATTTACTTACAAGGGAAGGATACTATGTCGCAGTGGCCATTCAAGATGTGATGTGTACCCCGTAGGTGGTTTCGGACGCTGATCTCAAATCTGTGTTCCAAACCTGCGAAACGATTCTGGGTACATAGTTACGGGACCGGTGCCTCCCTGTGTTATACCACTGTACTGAACGGATCACCGAGCAGAGCCCTTTTCTGTGCAACGGTGTCCTAGCGGGTAGTATGGTGGAGGTAGACTTGACATCAAGGTTCGACTCCTTGTTGCGTTCTCACTTCTTGCTTTTCCATAAAATGAGGGCTTAACGCTTGCAAAACGTTTTTGGGGCTCAATGTTAGGCATATACGGGGCTCCCTCACAGCTTAGGAAGAGTGGGAAGGTATTACAGAGAACGCTTTTTTTTTTGCCCCTCACCGGCCCAATATTTTTGTAGCTCACTCGAACAAAAGAGGAATTCTGAACAATCGCTCAAAATGGACTTCAGAAGCTTCAAGGAGGTTGGTTTCAAATGATTCATCGGATCAAACCCTCTTCAACATGTTACCAGCGAATCTACTGAGCGAAGGAGGTGTCATCATACTTGATAGGGGACTTTTGTTCTTGCAGCATAACGGTGGGCACCATATAGGAAGAGGCGGTAATGAAGAGCTTTTGAACCGTACGTGTTGTGCTATGAAAACAAGCTAGTTATCCTCTGCGAGGAAGTCGAATCCGTGAAAAGCGATCACAATGATCCTCTGCGGCTGCTTGATGAGGACAACGACGATGGACCCGTAGCTTCGCAAATGAAACCTCATACGTTTGTGGGGATATAGAGGCTCCGAAGTGAAGCGTAACCTTCAAGTTTGTGATCTGTCTCATGAGTTCCAATTTTATGGCGCTGGCAGAAGAGCTCATAGCCTTCTATAGTAGGAGTGTCAGAAGGAGCCGCACCTCCTCGAACATGAGGAACGCGTTTTGTATCATCACACAGAGTGCCATCCAAGGAAATTAAGAGGGCATGAGTCTTCTAGTTAGTCTATTACTGACAACATACGATGTCTTATGTGGTCGCAACTATCAGGTGCAAATCAAGCGGGCCAATCTGCCTACCTGTGGAGACTGGCGGATTAGTTAGAAAGATGAGTTATCATAAAATTAAAATAGGAGTTTCATTGCGCGACAGTCATTTTCACTGGATACCGCTTCAAATCAACAATGAAGGCTCATAAGGGAAGAATTCAAAACAATTCATAGGTGAATTCAGGGTTTTGAGGACAGTCGTGGTATCATGTCCCACCGCACCACCACTTTTACCTCATGGAAGCGCTCCTTGAAAGGGCGTTTACCTCAAGAATGAGCGGATAATCATATGTACACACGAAGCAATAAACTATTGTTCTACAGTACTTTTTCTACAATCCCATTTATCTTGTACCACCGCTTCGGAAGTGCGCGTATAGTATCCCTAGAATGTGTGGACCGTATCCCTCCCAAAGAAGGCGCTGGTCAGATGAGTCATTCGACCGCGGTCTGCCGTAAGTACAGGGAGCTGCAGAAAATTTCAAAACATCATTTTGACTGTTCTGGGGTAGACAGGCATATATATTCGGTGAGTAGTGGTAAAAAATTTTTATTGGATTACTATTCCCCGGAGTCCTTAATTGCGAGGGAGCCCCGTAGATCCCCCCAAAAACGTTTTGCAAGCGTTTAGGACGCATTTTATGGAAAAAAAA
>UZAF01019220.1:7686-25792 GCA_900617895.1 Haemonchus placei
AAGCACTGATTTGCACATGGGCTGGCCCCGCAAGCCATTGTATAGGCCACATACGCATTCAATACGCTACTACGATTTTGGTGGAAGTCGACTGCGTGGGCGCATTCCCCAGACGGGATTGATTAACGCCCTTCTACCAGTTCTAAGAATTGCTCATACTCTACTGCAATAACGATGTATGGGACCTAATGACCTATGACTATTTAGACAGATGTACAGGAAACAATCCCAACACAGGGCATTAGAAATGGGGAAAGAGAACAAAGAAAGGGGAAAGAAGACAGGAAGGGTGTGTACACAACTAGAAAGGACGTAAATTAGCTACGAGTAATCTGTAACTGCAAAAAGGTGTTCCCAGTGCATTCACATGGCTATTCGGACAACATCACAAAACATTCGAAAGATTCCACAACAGATAATTATAAAACACCCCTCTCTCGAACATGTGATGATGGACACACAAAAAATCCCATCATGACCACCCATATACGCAGTCATTGGAACAAAATTTACGGCTTTGACAAGATCGGGTCAACTAAACGAAATAATTAAAGGAAATCCAATTGAAAAGTCAGGCAAGGAAAACTGTCACCCTATAAGTCATTGCCCTTCAGGAGCTGATGATTGCATGATCATGACTCATGTATTGATCTAGTACACCAGCGATTCCCATTTGACAACTTCTTTTTATTCCTTCTAACATTTTGAAGTTTGAATCTTCTATTTCACCACTTAAAGCTGATAAACCCTTTCCTAGAATAATCCCAACATTCCACTCTCATCTACAGAAAAAGCTACTTCTTGGAATTCTACGGAGTGTCCAGTACGAGTTGGGGGTCCCAATAAATAAATTATAGAAGTCGGTGCGATTGTTTTTTCAACAAATTTGCTTTACTTCAAGCGACCCCTGAAGGAACGGAAGGTTCGGTTGGCCAGACGAAGTCCCAGCTACTGGTCCCAGACCACACGTGGCGAACGCATCAGCATTAACAGCAATATAATATTTACTAAAGAAATTCAGGAAAACCTCGAGCAATCTATCAGATTTCATCTCATCCCATTCCCGCAAATCTCAAATATCAATCTCAAAAATCACAGAGGCCAGTATCGCAGCTGACTACTAGTTCACTATTACTTATACTACTCTAATTGTAAGAGGCTAACGAGGCCACTCTGACTTGAGAAACATTAAGAAAGGAGTGGTTCAAAAGGAACTAATATTATAGTAAAACACACAAAGTAAAACAAAACTAAAACGTTACAATAATGAAACGGTACCTACCTTCAAAGAGTCGCAAATGAACTGTGCATGAAGATTCGTATGTAATGCACGTCCCATGCCTTCGATGACGATCAAATCTACACGTTCTTCAAGGACTCGACGATTAAGGACCGAGTTGACCCTCCTAAATTCGTAAAAAATATACAAAAATATGATTTTTTAGAGGAAAAAACCTTGTAAGTCCTTCTTGTAACTCCTAATGCATTTTACTATCAATAGTTCTTGGTTCTAGAGAATAGAGGTCTTCATGTAAATAGCTCCTAATGAATTTTATCTATCAGTAATCGTTGAATCTGAAAAAGTGGTACTAACCGGGTCAAAACATTACCTGTTGACGTCGGCGAGATGCATTTGTGCACATAGCCTTATCAAAATCCTGGAATACCATAAAAATAAACACACACTCCCCCCCTCCCCTAAGAGTAAAAGAAGTAAAGGCTCACGCGGGCCACCCTTCCCACGATCTTAAAGAATATAAATCATTATTCAGATGAGACATCATCAAGTAAACATCGAGTAACAAACCTCAAATCCAAACAAGGAGAGCTCTGTCCGCTATGCTCAAACGTCAGCCTTCCACTGGCGATGGCTTCGTTCAGTGATTCATCCACTTTCCTCAGAAGCGGTACCATCTCCATCATCTCAGGATAGGTCAGATCGTTGAGCGCTGGTGATAAATTTGATACAATTATGACCTGAAAGAAAACAAAAAGATTCACATTAACCGACGGTATTTTCATAAATGCATGCTTACCCGAGAACCGCGTCTCAGCAATTCCCGAGCAAAAGGGATTACGCCCAGAATGAAGTCTGCACCACTATTGTCAACAAATATGGCAGCACAATTGTATGGCTTCGAATTAAGGGAAGATTGAAATTCATCAAAAGAATCGATTAGCCATGGTCTACCTGAAATACCCGATTCCTCACTGTAAACTATGAAAACAGAGCTGAAACAAAAGGAAACCTAAAACGTACTAGGCAGTGACGATACGGCAGCGGAAAATGACAGACCTTTCGATGATTCCATCATTTCGATTACCTGAATCAAGAATTGCTAGGAAAATTTTTTTCAAACAATCTGAGAAGACTCCTTCAGTTAAAGAACGTGGGATTACCATAACCACAACGACAGACAGATAAGCTCAAATAACCGAGTCAACTAGTAAATTGAGTCATCGACCAAAATGACAAGAAAGCAGCCAAAAATAAATGGGACAGATACCTAAGAAGAGTATAATGCGAATTATAATATTAATAGGAGTCTATCGAACCTTTTGAGCACCCCAATCGAATACATTACCAGCTAGGAGACCTGAAGCAACACGTAGTAGTCGTTCATCATCGCCATGAACCTGACATAGAATACAATAAAAAAGTGTAAAATCAAAGATCATATTCTTACTACCGGACCTCATCAATCGATTTCAACAAAGAGGGCAGTTCTTTGAGGGCAGCTGCATTTTCCAATGTTTTTTGCTGGAAACAAGAAACAATGCCTTGTGATTCCGGAAGAAAATATTGAAAATGAAGCTTACGCTGAGATACGAATCATCAAAGTTTTGTTCATTGAGTAATTGTTCCCTGAGATCAAGTAGATTCCTAACATTTGAGTTCCCGTAAGCACTGAAAATTGCAAGAGTCAGCATAATAAACCAAATAGGTACTAATTAACACGATCCTGATGAATGGGCATTCTCCATGCGTCCAAACGGTAGGACCAACCATAAACCTAACCCTACGTGAGCAGCATAACATGACCTAGACCAAATAACATGACCTAGACCAAAAACTAACAGAATACTAGGTAAACTCCTGAGGCTCCAAAGGCTTTTTGGCGTCAACCAATTTCATCTTTGGATGCGCCCCGCATTCGACTTCCACTTAGAATCGTAGTGCCGTTTTGAATGCCTATGCGGCCATTACGACGACTTGCGTTGGCCAGCCGATGTACAAATCAGCCTTTTTATCCTCTCAAAGAGTCTGGTACGAGTCAGCCTGGTAACCTTCACGCCATAGGGATGAAGGGCTTGGCTAGTCTGGGCGAGTTCGATCCGAGATTTAATCCCGCGGAGGTGCGTAATGCCACTTGCCACTTACCTACATCCGCTCCCAAGGAAATACGGGATACTGGACAGAGGAAGGTATTGAAGAAATAGTTACAATTACAAAATAGTGGAAGCAAACAGACAAATCGTCGTTCTCAGCAAGGGTGGCATGCCCAGTGATTGCCACGCGCACTTTGGCTGTTATACTGTGAATCAGGTCGGGCAACCACGTGGAAAATAGCCATATTCATGAACGTGTTAATTAGAAATTTTAAGCATTTGAAAAAAGAACTGACAACGGCTTTTCTCGTATAACCATTAACTGTTTAAGAAACTTTTCTCGAAAGACTTGTACTCGATGAACGGCCGATTCAGAATTCTCCTGCGATTCAACGGCCTTCTTCATCACCTTTAAACGACACATATGCATAAATACACAAATACCACATTAAAATGTGTATTACAGAGTAAGTGACACTGAACATGCTTGTTTCTGACTCACATTGTCAACACTATTTTCGAATGTACGTAACCAGAATTCTCTCGCTTCACAATCCAAGTTCAAGTCAGCGACATCAGGCTTATAAACCTAAAACATGGTTAAATGGCTGGGTGAAAATGAAAGTGGCTTATTACAGAGATCAATTTGTCAATCCATCAGGTTAGTAATATAGAATGCTATTTTCCTAAGTACTTCAAACATATATTTTGAAGGACAACTACTTGCTTCTCAAACCTCTATTTCTAGACCATGAACCTGAGTGATTGCCGGTTAAATACACTTTTTTGGGAAAAGGACGATTATGGTTTACTAGAGCAAACGCAATTACTTAGTAGCTAACTTAGTTATTGCAGTCAGTTAACAGCTACGGTTATACTACACTAATACAAACTACCAACGAACCGAAAAGTATCTTCTAAAACGATGCGCCTAGCAAATCGCCTTGGTTGGTTAGAACGAGCAACTATACTACCCCTTGCAATAGTTATGAATTCAAACTCACGATTACCTTTGATTCAGACTGTAACATAAAAAGTAAAGAGGCTACAAAACCAAGTGATGACAAAAAGAAGGGAGTGCTACGCGAACCTGGAGGTTTTCTGCTAACAGGGGGAACGGCCTGAGAATTATCTCCGCACATTCAAGTTCGAGCACACCGGCCTGAGAAACTTTACGTGCAATTCAGGCAACGGAATAAAGAAATAAGATTTACCGTAAAACCCATGGACAATGGGGCAGTTGGTACGAATCTTCCAAGTTCTGAGCAACCAGAGTAATATTCATGCCATGAAAGACGCTCCGCTTCATCTACAATATAGGACGTACTGGTAACACAGTAGTAACTGCGATCAATACTATTTAGTATATATAGTGGCTGCTCACATCCAGCTCCAAATTCCGCCTCCTCAGGATCCACAAGTGATGCTCCATTCAGATACGCCCCTATAGCCGAAGTGTATCCTTCATGTCGGAGAAAATGAGCTTGTTGCGTTCCCTAAACAAGTTACTTCCAGCAACTCGTATTTTAAAAGTTTTTCTATGATAATTTGGGATTTCTGAATTGATTTTAAAAAAACTGAAAACGTGAACCAAATGAGGAACATTATGCGGTCGTCATACGAAAAGAAGGATAATGAAAGTACGCTTGCTCTTGTAAGGCTTAGAAATTGCGTATACACTTCAAAAATACCAAACATTGACGTACGAAGCTATCGTACTACACCAGTTGTTGCTCCATAATTGCACCCCCAACGTTGTCATCAGAAACCACATCTTGTACTACTGTTGTAAGTAAAGTATCAAGTCTCTGATACTAATATATCCCGTTTCCGGGGAGCGCTCCCTGCATTCGACTTCCAGTCAGAATCGTAGTGGAAGTTTGAATGCGCATTAGGCCTATGCAATAAATTGTGTTGGTCAGCCGATGCAAAAATCGGTGCTTCTACCCTCTCAAACGAAACTGGTACCAATTAATCGATCCCGAAGGGGTTAGAGACTTGGTTGGACTGGGCAGATATCAACCGGAGATTTGATTCTCATACTGTGTCTGTGTTATGATGCGCCTCTTGGCACTACAACACCTGACTACTGCACTACAGAGCAAAAACGCGCCAACAAAATAACAAAGTGTAATAAACGTGAAAAAATGAGAAAAAAATCGAAAAACTGTTCAATAAACAAAAAGATGTAAATCGTCTGTGCATCCACCCACCTCACTCCAGAATGCAACAGCAAATGAAATGGTTCGCATTATAATAGCATGGTTTCGCACAAGAAATCCATCAAAATATATGCGATTCGTTTTTTCTCTTTGAGCATACATAAATGCAAACTGCAATATTACACGATCAACAAAAAAAAGCAATGAACCCACTCTACATAAAGGATATTTGTTTGTGCAACATCGAAAGGAGGATACAGAAAGAGCTGGTAGGAAAGTAAAACTGACCTGTCCAATGCTGTTGCTGATCATAAGCAGAAGACTTCGCATAACATTTTTCTTGAACTCTGGACACTTTTTGAGCTCATCAGCAAGAGATTTCTGAGCACATTTACCAAATGACCCAGCTATGAGATCACCACTAAGGCCCAAATTGGCAAACCTAAATGTGAGCATACGTGCGAAACGAAAAGCAATCCGACTGTTACGAGATACATTGAAATTTATCAGTTAAACACTAGGATCATTTTGAATCGGTAATTTCTATTAACAAAGCATATCTCGGCCAAATGCAGTTAACCAAAAGCTCTAGTAGTTAACGAAACCAGAAATATGCTCTCGCTCAAAAACTTACTTTCCCCCATAAATATCGGAAACCAGTATATCAAATTGTCGATGGTCGCCATCCTCAGCCATACGCATCATTTCATTCAAATCTGATAATTAAAAAAAACATTCGGATGAATAAACTAAATGATGGCTAATTCTCCAATAAATATATCTCAACAGACCTACTTCAGCAGTGAGGAGGTTGCCCAGTCCAAAGAAACATCCGCCACCCAATGAACTTCCTCCAACACGTTCATATTTGTCATCACTGTCCACCTAAACACATCGCTAAGGAAAGGAAACTGGCCGATAATCGAATAAGTAGAATGAAAAATGGAGTCTTTGGTGTTACGAATCCCGTTTCCACGGATACGCCCCACATTGGACTTCCATTCGGAATCGTAGTGGCAGTTTGATCGCGTATGTGGCCTATACAATGACCTGCAATGGCTAGCCGATGTAGAAACCAGTGCTAGACGAATGTGGTAGCAATTCCTCGACCCCGGAGGGATGGGAGGCTTGCTTCGCCTGGGCGGGTATCGATCTGGGATTCGAAGCAGGACCATGCGTGGTCAACTGTATGCCACTTGCCACTATACCGTCTCCGCCCATAACGCAATTTAAGAATTCTATCAAAGCGTCCTTAACCATCTGATTTAACAACAAAAAACTGAAAATCAACTAACCCGAAATACAGACACACCAGTGCCCACATTTACCAGTAAATATGGACAAATAACAGAGGGCCGAATGGTCTCAAAATGATAGCGACACTGCTCATGATGATGGTCATAGGTGAACGATTCTGCTTCGATATTTCGTAGTAAGAAGTTCGTTCCCCGTACCAAACAATCCATTTCTTTCATTTTATAGAGGCTGGAAAAATCTTAGTATAACTATGTTGTAAAAAAACGATTCCATGAAAAAGGTGAAGAACATACTCAAGTCCTAGCTTGTCTACAATCATACTCTCAACAGCTTGAGTTGGAGACGTACTCGCGAACGAGGCCTTATTGGTGGCTATGTTGCCATTCTGAAAATGGTAACTTCTTTACGATTTAGGCACAGGGAACAAGCTAGTTCGAGCTCAAGTAAGCTCGAAATAGAGAATAACGCCCAACATTTACAAAGTTAGACCAGGAAGACCAGTACAACCTCATCCCTGGAGTATCATCATCATTGAGGACCGCTTTTCATACCGCTGAGAACAATTTTCGCAAAGAAAACTGGTATAGCACTACAGTACTAGTAGAATCTTCCTACCAGAAAGAGACACTATCACATTAAAACATTTGAGGGAATATTAAAACCGCAATCAAGCTCCTTCTAGAACAATATGAAAGCTTTCGTAGGAAAACCACCTAAAAAGGTTTGCAAGTGCATCTACCTTTTGGCCCCAGCCCTTATGAATGCAACGAACTAGGGGAAGCATATGAGTCTCTACGTGAACCCTAAACTACTGACTCAGGACCCTGGTTCCCCATTTAAGACCTTATGACCTTGTCGGTGGCTTAGAAACGATTGTTACTGCATTGTTATAAACGATGATGACGACGTAGGAATCAAAAAATAAATCACTCTCAGTTATGGAATTTAGGGTAAAAATGCAATAAATGAAGAGCTTATTCAAAAGGATGTCTATAACAAGAAGAAACAAGTTTATAACACCTTACCTCGGCGATATAATCCAGAACATCCTCAAAATCTTCAAGCCTCACTTGTATACAGTACAGTCGCAAAGCAAATTTCGCATCATTTATTAACTAAAATAAAAGTAGTAGTTCACAGGATCAAATAAAAGTACAAATAATGAGAACCAACATTCAAACCTTCTTATCATGCGTTGTTTTCTTACATGCTACCGTAGCTGTGTATGCAATTTTTACAACCGATTGACCTAAAAAAACCCACCACTGGTAAGCAAATCAATCAAAAATTGTGATGAAGTACTGCACAGAAAAAAATTAAAATATAGCTAATCAATTCCTGGCAGAATATATTTTGTAAATGAGCAGTATTCATGCAACTCTTGCAACTTTAACAAGGTTGAAGAATTGAGTTTCAAACATCGGCCTAGGACAGAACTCAAACCCATATCGTGCCTCCAATGAACGCAACAAAATCTACATGCCCGTGGCAATTTGCCAACTCTGCAAGAATTTCAGGAACAAAGTCAATAATTAGGGGATATATCGACAAAATTTGCATTAGCATACTGTATAGTTTTGTATACAATTACTGTTCTGTCATAGCCATATTTTTGCGATGTTGACAACAGTGTAACCTGGAAGTAGGTAGAACCACGATATTATCAAGTGCCTAGCACATATTCAGTTCAGTCAGGGAGTACGCGGCTTATAACGCCTTCATAGCTCCGTAGGATACATAAACCCCATGGATTGAATTGGATTCCAATAAGACTTATGCGTATCGATTTCCAGTTGCCGCGCTTGGCATGCGATGGTAAAGGGGAGAATTTGGCGGCTCTCGTAGTCACGTAGGTATTGTGGTGGTTCCATATTGAAGCATTTTTACAAGTTTCGAGTGGGACAAATTAAACAGTGATAATTAAAAGATGCTGGCACCGTAAGTATTGAGGTGTTGCCATGTTACTACTTAAATTCAGCGTCAGGCGTCGGGATGAAGGAGGGTTAAACCTACAATTCCACTGTAATTATAAGTATAATTGCATTATCAGCTCAATCCCATCGTCTAGTCCATTGGTTTTACCCTCTGGTACCAAGGGAGACTATGTAGAGGGAAACGAACTGTAGGATAATCTTGATTAGACCCTAACCAGTTAGCTATCTTGCTTACCTACCCGGCTAGCTGCCGGAAATGAAGTATTGTAACTAACACGTTCGCAGTTGACAAACTGCGTATATTTGTCGGATGGTTTTTTCAAGGAAAAAAACAGTTACCCAGATGTAAACTGGCCATAAAATTTTCATACTCCTTTCTATAAATATAAATCATATTGGAAAACATGGTACCTCTAGGTTCAATGCCTGAAGAGCTCAAAAACTAAACAGTACTTGTGTTTCCAACCGAGCACTTTATCTAAGTAAACTAACAACGATGCCAGTACTGAATATTGATTGATTTGATCACGCGCAGTCGCTTCAAGCAAGAAGCGAGGACGATTCAACATTTCCAACTGCTTAGGGGGAAGCGAAAAACTGACTTTTTAAAATCGAAATTCTTCTAATTCCCGTGTGAACTTCGAATGCTCAAATTTTATCACAACTTAACTACCGCTATAATAGAGCTGGTAGCCTTTTTGATTAATAAATGAAAGCGAAAAAGCTAAGACGAAAGTAAACCTCACCAATATCGAAGGCTATCCTTTTGATGCTTTTCAAATTTTTCAAAACTGTTCTTATGGACTGAGGACTGTCACTGGAAGAGGCCATCGACCTTAACGTGCTATGAGAGGTAAAATATGAACGATTTCCAGAAATTTTATAGAACTATGAAGCAGACGAAAAATAACGATACACGATTGAAACGTCCAAATCACGCAAAAAGTATAAAGAACGTTCATTTCCTGGATATTGAAGAGTAATGGAAATAATAGATTTTCCATATGAATTAGAAAAACAGGTTCGAAGGGACAAGTCCGCAATTTTGTGTGCGAATCGCTACTGGTGCGCGTTTACATGGCATATTAGTGGGTTCAGCGCAGACATCCTACTAATCATCGAATTATTTTAAGAAAATGACTAAATATTTGAAGTATTTAAGCAGTAATCTGGACAGAACTTTATCGGATACACTTGAGAATTTCGAAAAAAGTGCACTTTGTGACCTAAACATGAAAGTATTAAGCGTTCCTCCATCTTCTATTATGTGTCGTGGTTGCGCACGTGCACATGCACGTGCAGTTTTATCAGGACAAGTGGAAACTGCGGTTCTCTTGGAAAGACAATCGAAAACATCGAAGAAACACATCTATTTTGATGGGAAGATGAAGGGTGCTGAGCGAGTTTTTCGGCTGGGGTCACTTTTGTATAAACACATAGCCAAGGGAAGAGTCACACAATATCTGGCAAAGTACCAGTATTGTTTTGGTGGTAAGTCATCAATCACTTTGGTGCTACACAGGTTGCAATGAAGAAAACTTGCATGAAAGCTAAAAATAGTAAATAGAGAATAATCTGAAAATCTAAAGGCACAATGGGAGTTTCTGCGGAGCGTTACCCCTTTTTCTTATCAATTTTCCTTAATCCAATCGATACCTTTATTCCACCCATCACATGGCCATCCCATTGCTGTGGGTAGCAGAGTGTTGTTTCGGGAGCAGGTGTCCTAAGTTCTATACTCTCCATACCTCTCTTGGCCACCCCNCCCCCCCCCCCCCCCCCCCCCCGTGATAAAATTCAGTATATACTAAGTGAATATTGTAATATTCTGTACTAACGGTTTCTGAATAGAGAACTACTACTAGTTAAGGGATTTGGAAACCACAGAACAGTCCTAATCAACAGTCTTGAGACTTCCCACGAATAACTGGAGTTTTTCAAAGTATGATGGGGGCAAAATCTTGCAGAGAAAAATGAAACTTTCCAGGTATTCCATCAGTTCCGCAATTTTTAGGTTCCAGACAGCATCCGAACGGGTAACGCATGAGTGTATTCTGCGTCGAACCAGATGGTCTCAAAAATGTATTACCAGTTAATTCTTGTGAGTAGATCACATTTGCAGCAGCAGATTAGGCCATATGAGAAATAGGGGGTGCGGAAGTTTTTAATCTCAGTCGTAGCTGGCGTTCGGCGTTTCTAGCTTGACTTCCCTTTCAGAACTGAGTCCTGAAGTAAACAGGCGGAAAATAAACAGTGTCAATGGCAATATTCAAGGCAATATAGCAATAGTGTCGAGAATACTGGTAGCGTATGTTGCAAAACAAAGCGGATGCCATCGCCACCCACGTTGTGATCGTTTGGTATGAGAAACAGTAGCCGTCAAAATAGTCAATGGTAGTCAGCGTTCCCATTTAATGTAATACTCAAAGAATTCTTCTAATCATGAATTTCGTCGACATTTTTTTCTTGTGCAAAATGAACTTGTGTGTGTAATGAATTGTAATTGTAGTGTATTCATACATTTCTAGAAACTTCTTCTACTACACTTTATTAACCTTCTACTTGATAATAACTATAACTACAGTCGATAATTCTATAATGCAGGTATACTATATATGATACTTTTACATAAAGAACTACAAAAGAGCTACATAAAAAACTATTTCTATCAACCGTTCAATTCAGCTATATAATACGGCTACATAAAGGAAAACCGCGTATTAAGAAAACACCTACATAAACATAACAGAAAAAATTTAAAAAAAAAACTTCAACAGAATGCTCAACAGTAGCTCAGGTACAATATTCAATTAATTATGCTCTCAGATTTCAATCAATAATGGTCTCATAGATGTGAAAAATAAAATGAGAGTTGTCCGTTTCGCGAGCTTGATCCATTCGTCCCCATTAGTCGAGGGTGATCTATAAAAACATTAGGGTCGTTTTTTTTTCAAGATTTACATCCAGTGAGTACCCACCACTTCAGGCTCCTCATCAAAGGCTGGAGGCCTAGGACGTTGTAGCGGTCTACGACGGTCTTGTGGTGGTACACGTTGAGAAGGGCCGGTTCTAACGAGTAAACGGCCACTGCTGGGTGCGTCAACGAGCGAAATAAAAACTCGTCTGCGGCTTAACTGTAATTCAAGGGTTATAATTAGTTGAGCAACATTTCGAGGAATCAAAAAAACAATCTTCAAAAAATTTATTGAAATTAACTGAACCGATAGCCTCGCGCCCGACGGGGTTTGAATTGACTGCCTCCCTAGATTCGCGTTTATATTAACCGCCTGCGCCGGTACATTCGGCTGCCCTACGAAAATCACCTGAAACACCTACAGCCATCGGCAAAACATGTACGCTAATGATTGAGGGAAAAATAGAGGTACATAAAGTTGAAACATTCCAGTATTATTTAAGAGCTCACTATTATAGTCTGCTTATTTCACTTTCAGCTTTTCAGTAATCATCGCTTTTATTGATTTTATTAAAAAATGTTACTATCATTATTTTGTCACTAATAACGACTTATCGTATTTTTGAACAGTTTTAAACAAGTTTGTTCCATTTCAATGGGACTGGTACAGAAGATTGAAACTATCTTTCCAAAATTGTGACTANCGATTGGTAGGAATATCTGCTAAATGTTTAATGGTCCTACTATTTGTAACTGTCATCCTGGCACAAGAGTAGACAGTACACAAAATATTGTTACCCGTATTAAAAGTATTTTAAGACAGTAAGAAACCTCCGGTTCTTCATCATCTTGTTCATCAAATTGCCGAGGAATCGGTCTGCGTCGATTACGAGTTCTGTTCGAACTGGCTGAGTGCATCTCAGGGGGATTCTGAGAAATCAGTTGAGATTACTTTCAATGAGTGAAACTGTAGGCAGATTACTGATATTCATTATGAAAACAGTGTGGCAGTTTAACGAACCCCATTGTTCGAATGTTCCTGATGATCAACTCGCTGATTAATTGGCCTACGTGGGTAAGGACCTCTGTTGGAATTGGACGGTGCCAGATCGGGAAGGTCCTGATGATTCAATTACAATCACTTTTATCCACTTACAATGTACACAAATCATTGCTATTTATAATAAACGTAGTATAAGACAGTAATGAACCTCAACTTCAGAATGACTGTGATGTTCAGCTTGGTCAAGAACCTGTCTGCGTGCGCCAGATCTGGTTGAAATACGTGGATTCTGAGCAGCAACCTAAAAATTCAGTTAAAACTAAGTGCACAAGTTACTGTTACCAACAATAAAGATAGTACGAGGTAGTAAAGAACCTCGACGATAGAACGATTGTGACTATTGGCCCGTTCAAGAGCCTGTCTACGTGCACTAGCACTTCTGGTTGAAATATTTGGATTTGGAACGACAGGATTCTAAAAATTCAGTTAAAACTAAGTGCACAAGTTACTGTTACCAACAATAAAGAGAGTATAGGATAGTGAAGAACCTCGGCAATAGAATGATTGTGACGATTAGCCCTTTCAAGAACCTGTCTACGTGCACTAGCACTTCTAGTTACAATATTTGGATTTTGTACAACAGGATTCTAAAAATTCAGTTAAAACTAAGGGCACAAGTTACTGTTACCAATAATAAAGATACTCGACGATAGAACGATTGTGATGATGAGCCTGCTGGTGAACTTGTCCGTGTGCACTAGAAGCACGGATAGAAATTCCCGAAGTTGAAGGACCAGGATTCTGAAGATCCATTGAAGTTAGACACTGCGACAACCATGTCTTGGGTATCACTTCGCACCCCCATAATTACGCTTAATTAACAAGCTGAAAATCTAGAGTACAACAATGAACCCTTGCTGGTGGCAAGGTTCTTCCGTTGTTGCCAGTTCTACGACCAGCTACGATATGTGGCCCAAAGTTATCAGTTACTGGACTGAAAGGTGATACTTGGTATGTTGCAGCCTGAATAGTCGTCGACTTCATGATACCCCACTCATAGGGAAGAAAAAAGTTTTCCAGATCATTCAATCTTGTTTGTACATAAGCCCACCTGAGCAAAATGTGTAATGTGGGGGAAGCTGCCGTTTAGAGGTAGGCACGGAACACTGTTCTACGATCTATTGGGTTCTACCAACCTCACGAAGAACACATGTATGGGGGAACAAAATTCACGGAAATTCTTCAGACAAGTAGAAGGAGTTTGTTCGGCAAGAATTAGGACTCAAGGATATCGCAGGTAGTTGTCAATTCTCCCCCCTCCACTCGTATGACCCCATTGCACGAGCTCGTCTCTGCCTCTCGGATGACAACTTTTAACATTGATATTAATGTCAGCATTTCATCGTATGTATACCACTGTCTCTAGAGAACATGTTCGATGGGTGGTGCAAATTTTCAACAGGATGTGAATTCTAGAGAGCAACCAAACCTCTTCTGCAGATACTCGTTCCTCATGAGGCTGTGGATGTGGCCCAGGAACAGGATCATCACAGGCGAAGGGTATATTGGGGAGTGGCGAAAATGTCTGAAACGAACGATCAACCTAATTTTTGTTTTTTTGTTTTTTTTTTGCCCTGTAAACATCGGAAAAAATAGTGTCACAGTAGTAAAAGTATTATAATTTCCAGAGTTCTTTTCTACTCCTCTCTGCTACTAGGACATATTCGCGCGCCAGATTCGGGTACGGAGTATTAGTGACTACATTACCTGGCAATTGATAACATCATTGGAGTACTACCAATCCATGGTCTAGGCCACATATGACGCTGCTCCAGTTTTTACCAGAATACACTTGTGATGTTTCGTTCTTGGAGCACTCTCCCAAGAACTGTTCGAAAGTTTTCTCCAGTTCGAGAAGGGAATGTAGCAAGGTTTACGCTTGTTTCGAAAATTCTTTATTACTTCTTTAGCTATGAAGATGACATCCTCTGTAGGTCTTCGGGGAATAACTCCTGTGAAAACAGGACAGCCTCTCTCAGCCTTGAGTCGACTATCAGCTCGTATAGCGTTATAGAATGCACATGCATTTAGTCCCGCTATAGTTGGAACACTGTATCGCGTGCTGCTTCTGCTTCAGATGGCGACCATTACACTTCGCTACGCATCTGGCATTTCACCATCAGCAATTACAGCGTTTAATAATCACGTGAGCCACCTAATCTCGAGATCTCTTACCGCCTTTCATGCCTCAATCGGTACACCATATACCATTTTTCCATGGCTCTTTTTTCATACTGCTCTTCAGACCACATTTTCTGTCCACACTGCAATGTAGCCGACTGTCGCTTTTGCATGAGTACTGTTCTTGCGGTGGAATTCTACGCTCAGTAGCCTACCGAAGTATTCTTTCATCTCTGTATTCCCTCAAATGACTTCCTCAGTATGCCGCCAACGCCGCCTGTTCTTTACGGCTCTGACTACTCTTATGACTTGATCCCGGGCATTGTCCAACCTGAAAACGATTTTCTGTAATTCTCGATCTTCGAGCTTCGCGCGCACGACGCTTAGCTCTTTGCTTTTGCTGCGGCAGCCTTGGCGAGTTTCCTGTAGATTCTGTAGGCAGCTACGAAAAGAAAATCTCGTCTTCAGCCAGCGCTCCTCTCTTGTTTTACAAATTTCCGAACTTCATCATTCAGAACCATGCCGCCTGTCATCCTTGAATCCACCTCAAGTGTCTTTCAGCGTTAACCTTGCACACTGCATGAAGACCTCCACAGCACTGCTCCAAGTCTGCTGGTTGTTAAGGACCTGGGAAATAGACCAGCTCCTAAGACCATTAGTTTGAAAATTTCTTTTCTCGCGGTGCAGCTTCCACCACCTGATCGTTCGTTTCGCTACCACATTAGCTTCCTTTGTGGGCTCGCCGACTTTGTCCGCTAGAAGAGGAATCCGCTGAGGGGCCGATTCTTCACCAGCCAGTGCCTTGTTATCCTTCACAGATTTGAGGGACGATCTTCTTACGAGCATACAATTACCATTTTTTCAATCGCACCGCTGCAAGTTATCTTCTGAGTCACCGACTTTGCCAAAAAGGCGCAGCAGTTGCTAGGTCGTTTATTGTAGCCAAGCCGAGAGCCCTTTCGTTTTTCCATATTCTGGCCCCTATTTCCCTGCCGACGTAAATCCTTCCGAGGTCTCTCCGCTCCCAGCCAACGTGGCCATTCAGATAACCAGCTAAGGTGGGATAGACCTTTCCGAAACTGATCTAATGGCCTCGCCGAGTTTAAAATAGAATTCACCTTTTTTTGTAGTAGGAGCAACCGGCTTGCGGGGCGTACTCGGATATTATTGTCCAGTAACCATCTTTCGCGCCTATCCTCGCTGCCATGATTCGATCGCTAATCCTGTTGAGAGCAGAGAAAGAGTCTTTGAGGTACTCTACCCTGTAACGTCCACAGCATTGGCACTTCTCCGGTTGAGCTTTTGCCCTTATTCAGCGTGTTCACGACGACGTAGGACCTGAATGCCAGTGGGGCACACCGAATCAGCCAATTCTCAAGGCAGTTTAGTACGAAATCCCATTTTAGAAATCCCTGTTCGAAGTAACAGCTCCGACCGACGTGGTTCGTTTTTCAATAGCCCTCGCTTACTACCCACAGAACTCCGCTGTGATTCCTCTGCGCTTCTTCCAGGTAGTGCCCAAGCTATATAATAGAATTTGACAGTGACTTCAACCACTTTAAATGTGACGAGATTTTTCCACCAGCCTGTCAACCTGGCCCTGAAGTTGGTGACGAAACCATTTTTTTTTNTTTTTTTTTGCAATTATTGCATAGCATGGTTTTGCTTCGCCAGGGATCAAACTCGTTTCCCTGAGTGCAGACACGAGTCGACACGCTCAATCATTTATCTGTCCCTGCATTCCATATCGGAGTATTCCATAGTAAATGTTCAGTCCACATGTGCTCCACAAAGTTGCCTTAAAACATGAGGGTGTCCATAAGGTGCGACGATTCAAGTGGTAACCAACTATAAACTTAGTAAGCTATGCAAACCTGTCGCTGGGATCGCTTTTGCAACTGAATTTTAGACATGACCTTAGCCGATGAGGGTGTTGTTGTAGCTAATTCGTCTGTGGGCGAGAACTCAGAGAACTCATGAGTTCGATGAGTAAGTACAATACCGCACAGCGTGACCACTCAACCTTTAGTGGAGATATCAATTCAGAGTGGAGACTTCTGACTTGCCATCTCCATCCATTGTCGCTTCAGCCTTCGCAACTCTGCTTGGAACTCTTTGATCAAGCATAGTAGCTCTGAGTAACGGACACCGAAATAACCGAAAGACGGGAGGCGTGTAAGCTGCGTGAACCCATCCCTCTATCTAAGTTTAGCCTTTGATGGTGATTTTCTGGAATGTTAGCCATTAAAATATCAGCCACATACGCGTGGAAGTCTTCAATACAGTAACAAATAAGTCCTAATCGAAGAACCAAAGTTCATCGAAAGCGGCACGTGAAAGTACCTATTCAATTTCTGCAAAAAAAGTACGAAGCGTATGCATACAGTCCGTATTCGTATCTGTGAGAATCCCATATTTTCAAGATTTCTTTGGGCCTTCATAAGAGCAATGGTCTGAACAATCGCTCAGGTAGTGAAAAAGAATAGGAAAGCGAAACCACACGGAACTATGCTTTAGATGATAATCCTGAAAGGCCGATCTCGCCAACTCCAATCTGACCCGCTTTTCCATTTAATTCCATTATCACGGTGTCTGACCAACCCAATACTCGAAAGGAGTCCAGGCAGTTCTGCTAAATCTGCTCTACCTCTAAAGTTGTCTGTCTAATTGTTAGGGCCACGACCTGCTGCTAGCTAACCGAACATTTATTAGCTCGATCCGCATTGTAGTATTGAAGCGACCTGATGTGCGGCTGGGGCTGAAGCGCAGCATTCCTGTTGACATAATCTCCATTGCGGGAAGAGCTGATAAAGTGGCAAAAGGCGCGCTATCACACACGCAATGCAAGGATCGGTACCAGCCGAGGCCGGCGACGCCTCCCACCTCTCGGTGTTCACTGAGTTGGTGCTAAACTCGACTGGAAAGATGAAGGCGCTGGCTTGTACACAGTAAGACATTATATTGGCCATCCAGAGGGCCACTAGAAGTCAAAAGAATTCGAATGCAGGGCGCATTCTAAATAATAGGATTGATCAAATATTTCACCTCTCGGTAACTTTCTCTCGACGTAACTTCTTCTCTCGACGTAACTTCTTCTCTCGACGTAACTTCAGTATAAGTATAACTATAAACGATGTCCTCCTCGTTGCCATCGGAATCGTATAGAGTCTGAAAAAGTGGATTTTACTTCTGTCATTCATACGTATATGATTAGTAGGAGACAAATGATTAGTAAAACTTTATACCGTATCTACCCAAAGGTCATCCCCAAAACTAGTTCCACGAAACGAGGGTGCGGAAAAATAGACTTCGTCGGCCGCCTGAA
>UZAF01019221.1:13873-25789 GCA_900617895.1 Haemonchus placei
GCATCCAAGTGCTCCCTCAATTCTGAACGGAAATTGAGCGCAGTTATAGAATTGTCTTTTAGCTGTTCCTTTATCCAATAATACTGTCGTACGGCACGGCCATATACTCCTATGGAGGGCCTCGTTTCAATGGCCTACAACACCANATTATAATTATTGTTTTTTGGTTCAAATAAATCTTTGTGAAAAAACTCTACGAACTTATGTTACAACCCAATACTTAGGTATACAAGGTAAATCTTTCTCATTTATTTATTTATTGGAGACGTATACAAAATTAATGTGAAGTAAATGCAATATAATCTACAAGCCCGCGACAGACATTAAACTCAATGAATAGAAATTTGAAAACCCTATTACTCGTTCTGAAACCTCGCCCTCCTTCTCCAGACATCTTTTCATATTAGGACTGTCATGCTTAACCATCACCTCTTCAATTACTCCAGCCCTTCTCGACTCTCTTCATCCTAAGTTTTCCCCCTTCCCCTCGACCACACCCTTTCAATCGGTCGGCCGATGATGCGATTTCACTTGAAGTGTCTTTAAGCGGAGTTAATTTGGAGCAAATGCAAGTTTTTTGGGAAAACACGTTGCTTCTCCGCCAAGTTCGAAGAACAAAGAGCCCAAGGTCGAAAGTGTTGCGCTTGGAGCCAGGGTCAAGGGTGCACCGCTAAAATCATTTGCTAGTTTATAGGCAAAGTTCCACCTTGTGGGGAAGGTAGGTTGTAGAGGAAGTGAATTGGGAACTGACCGAAAGCAGAGTGAGGAACGAGCTCTTGACGAATCTGAGCAGGAATGACATGTAAGGTACTTCAACTGAAACCCATGGTGGTATTGGGTATAAGCAGAACCACCGCTTTATTTATATGTTGTAGATTTATTTCTGAAACGAATGACTTCGGAAAAAAAAGAATCTGAACAAACCCGGTCGAACAAATCGAGTCTTGCGACGAGACCTTTTAATATCGAAAACTCTCGGACGAATCTGTTACGGCTGCTTGACCCGAAAAGGACGAGGGACTGAGTAGTTTGGCCCTAATTTCCCGGATTGCTACTCTAATCAAACGATATAAGCATCCAAGTGCTCCCTCAATTCTGAACGGAAATTGAGTGCAGTTATAGAATTGTCATTTAGCTGTTCCTTTATCCAATAATACTGTCGTACGACACGGCCATATGTTCCTATGGAGGGCCTCGTTCCAATGGCCTACAACACCTGAAACGACCAACCAGTTCTTGCTGTTGTGATCGAATCACGAGAGGTCGTCGGTAAAAACCGTTCTCATCGTAATAATGTTTGGTCTCCAGTGAGAAATCAACGAAAACTCATGCGTACTAGTTTCCGTTCGTTGCCTTCGCAGTTCATGGCTGCTCCTTGTGGTGACGCAGTTCCTCTTCGATCTCACGTAACGCTCTTCAAACGAGAAATAATTCGGGAAAAGTGGCCTTGACGAGAAAATTGCCCCTACGCAAACAGACCGTCAAAACTCTTCAACATTGACAAAAACTCAAAGTGACATCCTTCAAGTAGACCGACCAGTAACGGGCATGCAACGTCCTATGGTCTTGGGTTATTGGTCTCAATTGTTATTTCGGGAAAGCAGTCAGAGGTTTTTCGCTCAAAATAACTGAATAATAAAATATCCGCTAGGCAGCAAAGGCTCTCAACTGCTATCAGAACTCTTAGTAAGAGCCGCGATATACTCCTATCGGAAACCAATCGACACTGAATGGTTTCCCCATTTTGTTACCAAATTCACAGAAGTCATAAAACCACTTCAGAGTGGTATGAATGAAAATCAGAAATACAGTTTTTTCTTAACTTGGAACTCGAGAGTGAGATGCCGGAAACTATTCAACATCCATTTTCAAAGGTAGATACGTTCGAATGTGTTGTGACCTATACAATGACTTAGACAATGGCCTAGACTGGTCAGCCAGCTCACGAGTCAGTGGTTTCTTCCTATCAAATGAGTCTGTCACCAGTCAACCGACCCGGAGAGTCGGATGACTCGATGAACTTGGGCGGGTATCGATCCGGGATTCAATTCGTAAAGTATAATAGCTTGCCTTGCAGTGCCGTAACCACATTCTTTACTTTTTTTTTTAGTATGTTCGCCGTATTTTCTGTGGCTGTCTGTGGAGAGTGAAGTAGAAAAATTAGAGATAGACAAATCGAAATAGGCATATTTCAGTCAGAATTTTGGGAGTACAGTCGCATCTGGGACTTCCTGAAAACTACAACCCATCGCGATCGTACATGACAACTAAGTATGCAACCAAAACTGTGCTTTCCACTCATTCAGCATCTTTACATTGCATTCACTCTTCTTCACCTGCATTTTTTTGCTCTGTTTTTTTTGTCAATATTAAAAGTTGTTGCCAATTTTGGATCCTTACATAAAAAATGCTTTAAAAGTGGCCATCGGAAGGTTATTTTGCGATCCGGTGGCTGTCTCCTGCTGTGTTTTCTTACAAATGTTTTTTTTATTTAGCACAGCGTGGTCTAATACCATTTTTGAGAATCACCATTTGCGGTACTGAGACAATTTATGTATGAGGAAGTCCATGCTTGGCTAGTTGGTACTGGCATTCATCGTTGAACATCGTTCCCAGCTTGTCCCATGCATCCTTCTGTTCAGCGTTCAACGTGGTTCCTTTGCTCTCCAGAAATCCCGTCCAGATTCCCCAGAATGACTGAAAGAGCATAATTGGGATGTTATCTTGTACTGAGTGATTGTAGAAATAAATTCAAACTGTGGGATATGACTAGTGACTTCATACTAAATAAAGGAATTCCTTTCCCAAGACGACCTGGGAAAACAAGCAGTTCCTGAGTAAGACACTTTTCCGACGTGATTAGGCAATACCCCTTTACCAGTTATGAAGCTGTTCAAAATTTGTTATCAAAAAAGAGAAAAGGAACCCTCGAAGTAGCCACAAACCTTCCACAGGTGGGGATCAAGTCCTCTATTGACATGCCTGTCAATCAGATCCCGGCAAAATGCTCGAAATACCATTTCCTACAAATTTTAGAAAGCAAATTATGCTCGAAAACTGTGCGTACTTCTATTTATAAGTCAAATAAAATGTTGATTTGACTGAAAACTCGAAATCAAGATGGCTTTCACATTATCGTAGGTGTTGGCCAGAATGTGCACAGACATCACCAGACCAGTGCCAATCAACTCGAATCTAAAAAGACTTTTGGTTTCAAAGGGCTAAAATTACACAAAAAATCGTCAGCTATGATCAACCTTTTATTTTTTTGGACGTCATCCGCATTATATTTTTCAGCACCTTTGAAGTACTTGCGGAGGTCTTGGTGATTGGTGAACAAGCTGAAGTTTGGATAGAAAATTCCAGAGCTGATTTAAGTGCTTGAAAATCCCAATCCAATAATAACTTACTACTTATAGAAGTCTATGCCATTTTGTGCCTCCTTCGGTGTTCGACCGAGTGCTACGTTTACCAACGAAGCCAAGCAAGCTTTTTTTACGGCAGCCATTTTCTGAAAGAAAAAGAATTTAGCAGTCGGAGGCTGTATTCGTGCTGCTTGGAGAGGAATAGGGTGGAGTCAAGTAGACGAAAAGGGTCAGATTCGGATGAACAGAAAATTATGATTGAAAAAAACCGTGACTGGAATTTTTCGCAGCTTTATCATGGGCTGTAGTAGGATAGCCCAGGAGTAGTGGTTGCAGAGCTGAACAACTGCATTTCACCAGTGAGTTTTGGTTTTAGATCAATCCGAAGACTGAGAAGAAAAAAGGTCAACTAGTAGAGATTGGCATCTATGAAGGTGTTTTCATCCGCAGGCACCTCTTCGGTTGCCTGGTCGTTCACCTGGCAGTGATAACTTGAAACAGCTGAAGAGGTAGGCTGTTGGGTGGTGCTCTGGTGAGTATTTATATACAGTACTCCGTTTGATCAGCAAGAAATCGAGCGATGTTATAAAAATCGTATGCCAAGCAACTTTTACAAACAGAGATAGCTCGTGCTTCTCGATGATACCACAGCTGCAGTTTTTATTTTAAACGATAACTCGAAATGCGCTACTAATAGGATTCTAGGTAAAATGAGCACCTTCAAAGGAAAAGTGAAGGAAGGGGAGTCTACAACAAACTCAAGAAAGTGTATGTCAGGGCCATCTACAGTGAAATTCTTGAAAATATAAAATCAAGAAAAACAAGGCTGACAGTATAATAGGAACCGTGCTCAAAGTCGAATGACTAAATTGCCAAAACCATCTGGGAAGACCAGCGAAAGATCGATCCCAGAACACCCACGAAAAGAGCAGGAGTAATAAATGGTTGATCGTTCCAATTTTAGGTTCACAGACGTTTTCAATCCACGTTCAGATCTGTAGTCACATTTCACTTCATAATAGACTTCATATTAGGAAAGGGCACAGGATGCATACTAGGGATGATATCTTCCCAAAAGGGTCTGGTACCAACTGTACGCTGCTGGAGGGATGAAAGGCCAGAGTGATATGCCTAGACAAGAACCCATGCTGTGCTGTGAACCTCCAGCACAGCATGGGTTCTTGTCTAGGCATATCACTCTGGCCTTTCAACAGGATCAAATTGTTAGAGAGGAATACATTGTAAAGTTTGTGTTAAAATTCATCCACCAGCGGATAAGTGACCGTATGGATGATTCTCCTTTCTTGGTAAGATGTGATCTGTATCAAGAGCCAAATTGTGGTATCAGAAAGTGGNGCCTTTCAACAGGATCAAATTGTTAGAGAGGAATACATTGTAAAGTTTGTGTTTAAATTCATCCACCAGCGGATGAACGATCGTATAGATGATTCTCCTTTCTTGGTAAGATGTGATCTGTATCAAGAGCCAAATTGTGGTATCAGAAAGTGGTGTATAAGCATCGTCTTTGCTCTAGCAACAGTCGACGCTTGTAGGAAGTCTGTTGCATGAGCAAGAATGATCACATTCCGAAGGAGGATCGGAGGGGTCGGAGCCATCCTGGCAGCGTTAAGACTGAACCTGCCCATGGCTCACGACACGTTATAAACTGTAGAAAGTCACAGGTTAATAAACATCATTTTTGATTGTAGCTCTAAGGACCTCTTACAAAAAGGGCTTTCTACAAATAAAGGGTGAGCCAGAGAGTTTACATAAGCTTTTTTCTTGGATTCATATGAAGCTTCAATGCCGATACTCCATATGTTTACCTAGTATCTCGATCTCAGTAGACACTTCAAAGAATGTACGTCTCAACTCACAGAAACTCGACAGCTCGAAGGCAGCCAGATTGCACCTGATATAAGAAACTCTGTTTATTCTTCTTGGAAAGGAACACCATCAATGCTGAAGTTCTGCTTGGTTTCTTTGCCAAAAGGGCTACGAAAATCAGAATGCTGACAGTTTCGATGAGTGCCTTCCTCTCAGAATGATTTCAGTTCGTTTAAAATGAAAAAGTTAATCGCACCCATCACACAGGATCCTACCTGAAACACGAACACAATTTTTGGTTTTATTTCTGTTTATTATGAATTTGATATCAGCGCACCCCAACAGACTTGATATTTTATTATTGAAGGTTCACAATTTTGGAAACTGATCAGTCGGTACTATCAGCGACAAAGCGGCATTTAGCCGAAGGAATCATTATAGACGTCTAATGTTCTTGACACCATGTTTGAAATCATTCAGGTGTGTATGTGTGTCTCGGTGCGAACCTGTATGGTAAAGTATGATATAATGCGATACTACAAAATCAACATAGTGAGGTTGCAGTTTTGTCATGGTAAGGAATGATAGGATAAGGTAACGCATGGTAAGGCTCTGGGGTGGTAAAGACATGGTAAAGTATGGTAATGTTCTCTGCCAAGGTATGGCATGGTATAGGTATGGCATGGTTTGCTATGGTATGGTGTGATACGGTATGGTATGGTATGATATAGTACTGTATGTTATGATGTGTTACGGTACGGTATGGTGTGGCGTTGAACGGTGGTATGGTTTATTCTGGTATGGTATACTATAATATATTCAACCTTTGATGGTTAAACCCCTCTATCGGTCGGAAAATGTTTATTTTGCGAGAATTCGGGGTTTTCTATACTCGAAAGGATGAAGGCGAAGTAGTGCCGAGTAATCCACCAGCATCTACCGTCCGGGTGTATGTACGTAAAGGATTGACGCCTTCCATGCTTTCAGGATTGGTTAATGGTTAACGAGGGTTTGTATACAGTTGTTCCCCTCAACTTAATGCATAAGCCACTTTTCCATTCAAACTTTACTACTGATGGAAATCGATCCATCCCTTGACGGAATCGGGACGGGGAATCCCTTGACGGGCTTGATCAAAGTTGAAGAACTCTGCCACTCATTCCCTCCCTCGGCCTTCAGCCAAATCCCATCCGAGGTTTTTCCCAAAAAGCCGATGAAGGACTCAATAACAGATTCCACGGAATGAAATTGAATGAGGAGGGAGAAGATCTTCAAGTGTTCGACTTATCAAACAAAATCTTCTCATTGTAACTTCACTTTGCTACCACACGGTATGCAGTTTGAAGTAGATCGGAGCACCTCACTCCCATCGAAGGATTTTGCCCAAGTTGTCGTTGTTGTTCCAACGTTAAGAATGGGAAAGCTCACCTTTCAAATCTCCGAAGGGCAATGAAGAAGGTCATCGACTTCTGCTTTGTCGTCCTCAACAGCCATGTCAAGCTCCTATCATCTGAGACAAGCTCGATATTCGTCCTCTCGACCGCCTCTTCTGAAATACAACACCAACTAGTTTGTCGGCAAAAGTTTCTTTAACAAATCGTTAGTTTTTACTTCTGCCTCGAGGTTTGTAGGCGGAAATATTTATTACGGAGTTTCTTTAACAGTTGTTCCCGATAGAGCTTAACTTCAATATCTTAAGAGGCTACCGGTAGTGATAGTAAAAAGACGCTCTATATAGTCTTCGAAATCCCCTTCACAAAACCTCGGCATCGATGTTAATTTGATTGTTTCCCTGTGCCGATAAGCTTGCTAGATTGAGCTACATATTTAATGTTGACCTGATGTTTGCACCAGATAATCTACTTCAAAAGCACGTCTGTCACCAAGCAGGAGGATCGACGCCACTTCCGTTCAGTTAATTGTTGTTGGCAATCTTCTCATGATTCACTACTAATTTGCAGGTAACCGGCGGTGGCTTCGGTCCACTCCAAGGTGCTGAAAGGATTTTTTCAAGGTTTGTCTGGTTTGGTCGGAACTCAGACAAACAAGTAAGTTTCACCTATCAATCGTGTTGGTGCAGCAAAACAAATCGATGGAATCTGACCCATTCCTTAGTGCCTCATACCTTACCTTCAAAGGCACAGTTCACGATGAAATGGTTTGTGGAACTTCCCCATTGGATGAATTTGAGGTCCCCTCATATACTATATCTGACCCTATCATGTCGGAAAAGGACCAAGTTAGGGCGTTCTAAGGCTCAAAAATTGGCTCATGTGTATCCTCGGACGGGTTTTATCGGCATTGTAAGGCTGCACAGATCACAAACGAACCCGTGAAGGATGTTCAAACAACTTGTCATGACCCACAGCTGCAGTGAAAGGCAGTTCTGTACAGTTCTGGATTGATGTAGTCAGCTCTTTGCGCAATTGCAACAACCGAAATCTCGTCCGAATACCCCTTTCATGTTTTTTCCGTCATGGTAATCTCGTCCAACCACTTTTTTCCCTACTTTTGGAGAGTCTTATTTTTTTCGAAATCGGCAAATTTTCTCGCTTTCTTCANGTCATAAACATTTTCTTCGAGGCTAAGAAAAGTTCAAGTTCAACAGTCTTNTTCCGTCATGGTAATCTCGTCCAACCACTTTTTTCCCTACTTTTGGAGAGTCTTATTTTTTTCGAAATCGGCAAATTTTCTCGCTTTCTTCACTACCAATGAACTGTTCCCAACCTATACTTCCGCTTTTCGACTGGAAAGAGTTTCCTCAAAATTATCGTGAACTGTGCCTTCAAGAATGTCAGTACCCACTTCATGGAAACCAATAACTCGTCTTACTGAGTAAGAACCTGATTGAATAGAAGGCAATAATACATCAACCACCCAGCAAGCAGTCATCAAATGTCAAGTGCCAGAGTAGGTGGTTAAGGATCAAACCATCCTACACACTCACGGAACTCCTCCCGTTGGATAAAGCATAGAGCCCTTATCGTTGATTAATTCGGTTTGGGAATGAGCCACCGCAATCGACTTCCATTCAGGCTCGTTGTGGCGTTTTGAATGCATACAAGGCCAAACAAGGACTTGCGGTGGTCAGCAAATGTTCGAGTCACTGCTTCTATCTCCTCAGACGAAACCTGTGTCAATAAAGCGATACCGGAGGGGAGGAAAACCTGGTCGGCATAGGCGAGTATCGGTCGAGGATTCGATCTCTTGACCATATGTGTGCGACAGCTCTTCACTTGCCACAACACCACTTCACCCATCTGAAACTATCTTCAAAAGTGAATTGTATCATGACAGGGGCCTATAAAGAACCTCTTCAGAAACAAAAATAGAAGTCCTGTCATGAAAATTTTCTTCGAGGCTAAGAAAAGTTCAAGTTCAACAGTCTTTCATGACATATGATAGCTTATAGAAGATTATGTGACATTTCGAGACAGGTCAAACAGCAGCTGATGGACCTCCTTTTTCTGTTGGGTATAAGTGACCTGTAGAACACCCCAACAAGCAGTTTTTCCCTCTCAGCTTCTTCAGCTCGCTTCTCTAGGTTGAATGCCAATTCCAAGCTCCATGCAACACTTACTGGTCGTCTGGGGTTAAAAGCATTCGTCGTTACCCAACTGTCATTCGTTCACCTACCATAACTGTACCTACTCTTCAGGGTACTAGTCATCATCCCAAGATTTCTCCAGGTGGCTTGAGGCAGTGCAAAGGGCCATCAGAAAATTCCCAGATTTCAGTGTTGTAGACCTCATCAGTTTCTGAAAATTGTACTTCAGCACAAATTAGGGAGGAGTCGTTGCACTACCCCAATTTGAACGAAAGAGTTCTGTAACACGTACACCCATCCGATCGTAATAGAGCGACCCCATTTCTTACTCCTCACATACCCGAATCATGAGTCCCATGTTCATGCCCTAANNNNCTAAGCGCCCTTCTATTTCCAGAATGGCTGACGTCAAAAAAGCTTGCCTCGCTTCCATGGGATGTGTTCCCCTCGGGAGGGCACCAAATGAAGTACAAAATGGCAAAGACTTCTACAAATAGTAAGTAGAATACTAGTTTTTTTTTCAAACATTCATAGCCTTCCATGGCTACGTTTTGTGCCACTTCAAAGGCCAAATCAAATGATTGCTTCAGCTTCTTCACCCATCATCAAGACCTAAGGAAATACTTCAAAGGTGCTGAGAACTTCACCGCTGATGACATCCAGAAAAGCGACAGGTTAGTTATAATAAAAGGTCTCGACAGTGAAAATGTTGGGTTCAAAGCTCACATTCTGTTTGTAGATTTGAAAAACTTGGAACTGGTCTGTTGATGTCCGTTCATATTCTGGCCAACATCTATGATAATGTAAGTGTCAGACTTTGAGATTTGTTTACTTTTGGGGTGGAAACTGTTAGTAAACAAAAATTCCAGGATATGGTTTTCCGTGCCTTTTGCCGTGATCTGATGGACAGACATGTTGGCAGAGGAGTTGATCCTGCTTTGTGGAAGGTCAGTGGTTCTCGGCTGCTACTGCTTTATCATTACTTCTAGCCGATATTACTGATTTATAAAAAAAGTCGACCTCGAAGTGCCAATTACATCAAACTTCGGTTATTCTATTCAGGCATTCTGGGGCGTCTGGGTAGCATTCTTGGAAAGCAAAGGAGCCGCTCTGAGTTCAGATCAGAAGGCAGCATGGGAGAAACTCGGAACATTGTTCAACGAAGAATGCCAAAAACAACTTGCCAAACACGGACTTCCTCACTTGTAAATCACACGGCTCAATTTTGTAACGATTACTAGCTAAAGTATATGCTTTCTAA
Source organism: Haemonchus placei (assembly GCA_900617895.1). Taxonomy (NCBI): domain Eukaryota; kingdom Metazoa; phylum Nematoda; class Chromadorea; order Rhabditida; family Trichostrongylidae; genus Haemonchus; species Haemonchus placei. The sequence goes on from UZAF01019221.1 coordinate 23,874, forward strand.
CCATAACTTATAGACAATAAACTATTATTACGCTTCACTGTCTTCGCTAGTACTGAAGAAAATGTATGAAGAGAATACTGCACAGCTATCATTCATTTTCGGGGATGAGGATGATTTCTCTCGAGGTTGTTCAAGTCTGCTGTGGGATGCTTCCCGCATTTGACTCTAATGGAATCGGATACGTAGCTGATACAATGACTTTCAGTAGGAAGTCGTCCTACAAATCACTGCTCTCAACCTCCCAGGCGAACCTTGAAGAAAACTAGCATTAAATCATCTAAAAGGAATGAAAGGTTCAGTTATTCTGGGAGGAGGGCACACATGGATCCGAAAAACATTTCTCATACGCGCGAGAAAGAAAAAGATACCAAGTTATACGAGCTTCAACGATGAATACCGTCGTATTGATAGTATTGGTGGATATTATTTATAAGACTGAATCTCCTGTAGAATGGTACTGTGGAAGCCTGAAGCAATGAAAGCAATCAGTGGCAGAGCCTCCAAAACTTGACCTTGGAAGGAGAAAGATCATCGTTCGAGTTTCCATGCTTCGCCCATATCGCGCAATGATGGGGTAATGCAAGCTCCCTGATACTGCCAGTTCCTTGGTAATAGCATATGTTTGCCCTCATTCCGTCCTTTAGTCGTGTATGTTCACTTCCAATGGTCAACCCAACAAATTCGAATCGTCCACCGAATAATCAAATAATCAAATTTGCCAAGTCACACTAGGCGTGCATTGTAAGGGACGATGCCTCTACCTGCACTAGGTAGGCACAGGTTTCGCTTAATTTCAAGTAAAAAAGTGAAGTAGTAAAGCAGCCGTGCTAAAGAATAGGAACGTAGTGTAAGTGCATTTGGTAAGGATGAAAGATGCTAATCATGAAGGTGACCAGCCGAATGTACAAGTAATATTTTTATCCTCCAGACAAGTCTGGTATTAATCTACCAGCCCCGGTGACCGACTACCGTCATCCTAAGATTGGATCCATCATGTGCTGGTACCATGCGTTTTTTCCGATCAACTTTTTTCCCTTACTTTTTCTTACAACAAAAATGTTCAAGAGTTGAATTTGAATTCAGACCGCTAAGGCAACCTTTATTACCTCTCTAACACATACACTCTCAAACAACTGGTGGAAGTTAATTGGCTTTTTTAGTTCGCTTCTTTCCAACTGTTTAAGGGAACATATCAGTTGGCCGGCAGGAAGGTGTTCGAAGGAGAGCCTTTCTTGTTTGTTTTTCCCAGGGGAACAACAGTGACTGAGCTTTGCTCCTGCACAGTGAGACTTTTTAACAGTTTTCTCTCGGTTGGGTGAACGATCGAGGAATACACGCTTGAGCGATCCTGGTTTTCTCCAAGTACGGGCTTCCATAAATTTCGGGATGGTTGTAACTTGATGTAGTTTGTTCTGGACCCTCAGGAGGTCGTTATTAAAATTTTATTATCTAATTATTCCGTGCCTTTCTCAAAGTCTGGATTGGATCAGAGCAATCTGTTAATATTCCAAGCGTCTCCACAGCCTAGGGACTTTCAAAAATTCAGAGCACGCACGTAACCGAAGAAGGGTCACTCAATTGACTTTGTGGATCCTCAAAATCTAGACAACTGCATCAAATCCTGAATTTGCAGCCGGATGCCCTCTTCCTGTTCACAGCATCACTTCTCACTACCGAAATCGCCCCAACTGTAAAAAGAAAAGTTTTTCCTCCATCAACTTCTTTGAGTACTACGTGAGTGTCCTACGAAAGCAGCTGTTGCGTTTTAAAGTTGTTTATGTCGAAGAACATTGTCCTTTTGACCTATTAATAGCAGCAATCATCATGTTCCTATCCAATGAAGCCATTCAGTGTTACATCGGACTAGAACTGTTAACAAATATGAGCGTTCTTCGTGTTCGGCTGCTGAGTAAAGT
>UZAF01019222.1:5068-25764 GCA_900617895.1 Haemonchus placei
GTGTGTCAAGTCGTGCGTCCGAGGGCGCGCGCGGCAAATTGCGCGGCGAAGTTCGTGGCGAATTTAGACGACTCCGGCGCCTACCATTGGGGCCCAAATCTGAAGCAGGATAGATTAGTAAGGTCACCTGATCCTACTATTCTACTGTACTTCAAAATTGGGCCCAAATAATAGGCGCTAAAGTCGTCAGAATAGTTATGGGTTTCGCCGCGCAGTTTGACGCGCGCACCCTCGGACGCACGACTTGACCGTCCCCCCCTAGCCTCTCGCCCATGAAGCGTCACGCTTACCACTACACCAAGCCACCGTTGAGGCGTGAGCTGCTTCCATATAATTTAAGTTTCCTCATGTAATGTCACCTAAAACCACCCTCATAACTCCGTTCAGAGATTCGCTTGGCAGATTTGGAAAGTGGATTTGAATTCAGCGCCCAAAAACACGTCTAGCAGTGTAGGTCTTATTTCAAATGGCCACTTCGAGTTGGGATCCTTCCCTGGTAAGGACCCTTATGAGCTCTCATCGGTTGTTATCAGCTCCCGTCACAGTGCCAAGGCTCTACTGTTGACACGAAGGAGGTTGAAAACCCGGTGGCTCCAGCTTTCCGGCTCTTTGTCAGCCCTTGCGCGCTCGTTATCAATCCTTGTCACCAATCACCTACGGTCCCTACACATCCCACACCACCTACTAAAGTGTTCCACTGTCAACATTGAAGACACTGACGACCTAATGGCCTCGCCTTCTTTGGCTTCTAACATCCCTTCTTAATACACACCCCTTATTAAAATGCAATGCCAAACCGTTACCACGAAGGAACCAACTGATCGTGCTGCTCTTCTCTATTACGGCTCTTCATCACTTCCTTTCAATTATTATCATCTCCTGAAACCTACCATCAGTGTTCCCATCATACTGCTTGTTCTGCTACTAAATTTGAACGTTATGAATTTCGTGAAAGGTGAACAGGGGTTGTGAATTCCTGGTCAAACACACACCGACACACCGACAAACCAACAAACACACTTAGCCAAATATATGTATATAGTAGCATTGTAGGATGGTTGTACATAACCAAGTTTTCGGTACTCTACCGCCATTCGGCGTAACGATGTACGTAAAAATGTCACTCCGAACTAAAATAAAATGACCGCAAATGCTTCGGGATTTTTGCCCCAAAGTCGTCTAGTAACTAGGGTGTCCAAATGCTTTTGTTACAAAGAAGACTATCCCTCAAATTATAACAAAGTAAGAGCTACTTGGAATTTTCAAAACGAAAGGTTTTTCTAGGTTTTTGCATCGCAGGATCGGGATAGTATAAGTTTTATTGCTTAAATTTCACTGGCAAGCCCGGTGAACCAAAATATTGGGGTGTCCACATACTTTTGTTACGCACTGTATTATCGGTAGAGATAGTTGTTGTTTGCTGCCATTGTTATGTTTATCACCAAAACGTCACTGTCCAACACTTTTACACCTCAAATTCATAGCAATAAAATTACACTAAGAAGATTCTAGAAATAAGGAATCAGAAAAGAAAGTGCTCTTAGAGCGATTCCGAGGCCTTGTATAACCCCTCGTCAAGCCCAAAGTATTGGGTGTGATTCTATTACTGGTTGCCCTACCAGATGATGAAGCTCCCAAAATGGTGTCGTATTCAACCAACGACTTCTTTTCTTTCTCTCTTTCTGAGTAAAAAAGATTAGTTCGATAACATCGACGACACCTTCATAAAAAATTGAGGGACTGAAAGGTAATAGGATCGGTTACGGCTCCAACTGGAAGTGAATATAAAGCACAAAGTCTCTAGCGTTAATCAATCCTGTCTGAGGGATGCGCCCACGCACTTCAATTCCATTCAGAATCGTAGTGGCATTATGTGTGCGTATGTAGCCAATGCACGACTTGCTGTGGCCAGCCGATGTACAATTCAGTACTTTTGTTCTTCCAGTCTCTTAGGCGAGTATGGTACCATTTAACCGACCACGGATGAATGGAAGGCTTGGTTGGCCTGGTCGAATTCGATCCGAGATTTGAACCCGTGTGATTTGTACCTGACCATGCGTGTGAGATAGCGCGACACTTGCTCCCACACCACCTCCACCTGGAAGTAGATATGACTGCAACGAGATAAAGATTAACTGCAAAACGAAGTGGCACAATAAAACAATCTCTCTACCATAACCATATTCTCTAAAAATAGTCGAGTGCAACAGAAAGAAGGGACGGAAGAACAAATAACGACTACATACCAGTTTCATAGGTGCTCCTCAACATTACATGATGGGAAAAGCGAAGCAAAAAAGATTGCAGCCTGAATACTCGGGAGATTAGTGTGTTCCTTTCTCTGAGTCATTCAACAAATTCTGTTGCAGATCAACAAAATCACGGCATTTTCGTTTTGTGTGGCCTACGCTTTGGTCAGTGGTGGCACCAACATCAAACTACTTGTTGGATGGCATAGATTATCCGCACTTGGTAGTAGCTCCAGATACAGTCGGCAAGAGAAGGTTAGTTCAATCAGTATTTAATAAAAAACTTTATCTCGTTATGTACACACACTTCTTTAATGTCCACACACTGCTTTACTAGCTTGTGTATCAAACGTGCTTTACGCGCTGTGAAAAATCGACGATTTCGATCTATTAACAAGCTCCATGACATTTTCCGTGACCTCAATCGCTAAATATTGTTATTCTTTTGTTTGTTTAACCTTTTGCGTTCAAGAATTATGGGTATAGGAACAGTACTATCGCTCTACTCCCATAAAAAAGCGGTAAGTGGAATGTTCCAGCTATTGTGAGAGCAGTTTGATACATACCACAAAACTGCGCAAGTGGGTAGGTTATTGACTGAGGGTTGAAGAAGCCTGCCTCTCTCTTGCAGGCACAGTTCTTCCTTAACGGATGCCATCTTCATAGTGAACACTTGATGAAGAAATATTGATTCGAGCGTTTATCCTGCTACCTAAGCTTTCTGGATGACCTTTCTGCATAAACTGCGCCTATCCTGTTGATCCCCGAATCACGTCTCTCATCAAAGCAGTTTAGTCCACAATTATCATGAACTGGCCACTTTTTCAACCTTCAAATTACCGTGAGCGCAGCAATAAACTCCGTCCACTTACCCTTTATCTCTGAACCACAACCTTGGAGTTTTAGTCACTTAGTTTATCTTTAAAACAAAAAACCTGCCGATCCTTCTTGACGTCGATTGGGTGAGGTCAGCGTTACATTGATCCTCGGTTTCCTCGACATTCGCCAATTATTTGCTACTCCTCCAAGTTGGGCGGAACTTCTCCTCGAATTCCTACGGTCAGCGGCAGTGGTTCTGGGGCGACTGCCGTATCCTTCTACTGGGAATTCCAATCGTTCCCTTCGTAGCGATCGAATGCGGCTAGCGCTACACGCCGTTCGAAGAGAAGATACCAGACCCCTCCCTCCAATTTTGCCGTCTTTCAGTTATGCACTTGAGTTGTGAATTTTCCTACTGAGCGCATTCGGCTCGAAAATGTTGTCTGCTCATCGGGTCAAACGTCGGTCAGGGAATCCGTGACAGAACGTCATGCTTGCCGGGAGCGGGAGCGTCGTCTCCTTACAGAATAATGAGCAAAACAGCACCTTGTAAGCTGGCTCAGAAGTAAGATTAGAAAACTTCAGGTTTTATAATCTTTAGCTGAATCCTATTCCCTTACATATATTGAGTACAGGTTGTTCATCTCAATCGTATACAATAGGAGGGGTTTGCTAATCGCTGTATGCACTATACTTGGCATTGAAAGCTATCCAACATTTATGGCGACATGTTTCTTCCACTGTTTATACAGTTTCCTCCCAAACAGTGACTTTCCCCTGCTTTTCAATTTTTGTACCATCCATGTTGCTAAGGAACTTTTTACAATATTTTCCAATGAAGTCGATACCCAACTCGTTGTACAGTAACTGGTAGATTGGGTTCTGTTAGCCACACCACACCACGGGCCTCCTATAAAGGAGGTCATTTCTTCATCTAAAATAGCACCACTCCCTGGGGCGAAAAGCTCGAATAAGTTGGAACTGTACAGAAAAAGCCTGGGTATCCTAGTAGACCTGTGACATTCATGGAAATTGACTTCTAGTTCATTCTCGAAGTCATGGTAAACGTTTATGGATTCTCTCTGTATAACAGAATAATGAGGACACTTCAAGGCTCCATTTGTTATCTTCGTCTTTCTTACCACCTATATCATTATTAAAGGATACAGTTCCTAAATTCAGAGTTTGCTATTCTACGCACTGTTTGTTTTCGCCTCAAGCTCATTGATGTGTGCTCAGCAGTTCACGAAGGCGTACTCTATCTATACTGGCAACGAAAAACTTAAAGCTTGGGTTGTTATGCAGGTTTGTGCTTTTTGTTACTTTTGTTCTATAAGTAACGATGAAACTTAAGTGGTCCTGTTAGGTATAAATCGCCTAACCCCATAGTTCAAGACGTTACGCTTTTCCTAGGAAGTTCATTCTCATTTCTCAGAGATACACGGAATTTTCAATTCCTGTGTTTCACGAAAAAAAAAGTTCTCAAAATAAATTTTGGCGTAGAGTACCATGAAGAATCATATCAACGTTTCGGAAAATGGCAGAGGTGGTGTAATGGCGAGGGGACCACCTCACACACGCATGATCACTGGTTCGAATCCTGGATTGATATCTGCCTTGGCCAACCAAGACTTTCATCCCTCCGGGGTCGGTTAATTGGTACCAGACTCGTGTGGAAGGATTTGGGAGGTAGGTACATTAGCTGGCCATAGCAGGTCCTTGTATAGGCCACACACGCATTCAATACGCCACTACGACTCTGAATGGAAGTCGAACGCGTGGGCGCCTCAGACAGGATTGATCAACGCCCCAAGACTTTATCTTTTATCCTTTATGTTTTGGAGGGAGTGTGTGCGCTGCTACACACCTCTTATTGTATTCTAGTAAGTGGGTCTTTCGGAAGCTTTATTATTGCCACCCCACTAGAGATTTATCCAGTACGTTTGATTTTCAGCGGACTAGAGATTTACAAAAGAACCTTTCCTCCTCCTCCGTCCCCCCCCCCCCCCCCCCCCCCCCCTCCGCCCACCTCCCTGGAACGAGAATTCGGAAGCGTGTTTTGGAAAGAGCGGGATATGGCGAACGTTTGGTCGTCGATCGCCTTGAAATTATTCTGGATTTAAGAGAGAAGCACTCCGGAACACACTTATTTAGAAAACCTGATCTAAGACAAAAAAAGTGACCTTGAAATCCCTTCCCAATACATTACGTCAAGTCGAACACTCACAACTTATCCTACTGCAGTCTAACTGCTTCGACGTCAAACTACATATGAGAAACCAAAAAAGTCGTCTTTGTTACGGTACTGAGCGTCAATGAAATGACAAGGAGTGTGTGGTTATCCTACGTGCAGCGATTTTGTTGAATCCCTCGAGGGCTGACTTCGCTTAAAAAGTCAATTACTCAGAGGACTAATAACTCAGAGGACAAATTTCCATTAGCATGCTATACTGTCACAGTCTCTGCTGCTTACAACCTTCTTCCCGGGCTAACAGATTACCTGAGAGAACCCGACAGAACCGATTTATAACTTATAAGTAATTCGTTACAAGAATCAATCGTAAAATGTAATCCTTTCAGTGGTTCTGGATAAACGACGTTATGATTTCCATACCTCCCTTCTTCATGTTGTTGCTCAGTGCCGACCTTCGTATGGACTGCGCCAACTTCATTCTGTGCAGAAGCCGTGAAAGCGGTAATAATATAGTAATGGTTGCCACACGTACACATCATTCCGCCTTGGGAAAGGATTCGAACAGCAATCTGGATAGACGCAGTAGAGTTTCCACTTATTGACTACAAACCCATTTGGGACACGAGCAAAATTATTTCGTGGTCTGCTAGTATTTAGATGATTGTACATCAGTGGAAATAAATTCGTGACGTGATTTTCTCGATAAATTTGCATGCTGTCTCCATAAAAGCCACAGCTGTATATCAGAACCAGTCGAATGTTTGGCTGTCGCCTCCGCTGTAGGAATTTTATATCCAGCATTGCTCAAAATAGTCACCAAAAGTTCTAAGTTTCTGGTGATAGAGGAGAGTGGAAGGTAGTGAAAGCTTACTGACAGATCAAACTCGCTATGATTGGCAATAGTATATTCGATATACAGATAGAGTTAGAAAAGCTCAATCCCTAAGACCTTACAGCGACGTCATGGACTTTAGAATCCAGGAGGCGTTGTTGTTCAATTACTTTTGATGGACGATGCTGTAACGTGTTTCTAAGGCGAAAACAGCTGAGCTGTGTGGATACTTCACCGTTCGAAGCGGATCTCAAACGCTTAATCAGAATTATGTGAGGATTGGTGAGGTGAAAATGGGAACCTAATTGATGCCAGTGCCCAGCATCATTGGGACTTACCTGGGAGGGACAGTCTACTTACCAAGGAACTTTGAATGGAGACCCGTATTAATCGATAGATTCTCGAATGTTGTTCAAAGAAATGGAACTTGAAAATGCAAAATTGGTTACAGCAAAAAAGTTGTAGGGGCTCGAAATTCGCTTGACAGTAGTATCAAAGGGCAATGCGAGCTCGTCCCTTCGCATCGCCGTGGCTCTGCGGTAGTGACCTCGCTTCAGAAGCGGAGGGTTAGGACTTGCTCCCTGACATCGTCAATACTTCCGCACAGTTTTCCTCTGTTTCACTGCAGGCTTTCTGAACCAATTCTGACATTCGTTGAAGTGAAAGCCTCATTTCTACGTTTATTGGCGCCCGCCGCACCCAAAGAAGGAAGAATGGTTCTGCACGTTAATTGTATGACTCTGTCTTATTTTGAACTCTAGAAACATTTGAGAGAAAGATGCCAGAGATATATAAGATGCCTGCAAGTAGCCTAACTTTGATGGTGAACCTTTTGAAAATGTGTGAAGCACACATGCTGTTCACAAACTGCACACCTTATGCATGCTGCTTCGCTACAACCGGTGACAAAACAGTCAATCGTCTCAAGAATGAACAAATACTCTGTCGGAGTGACACAGGAACTTGGGTCTCCACCAACATACCCGGTCTTGTACCAAGAGCATCTCAAAAAACTGGAAAAACGAGATGCACAAAACATTCTATAAACTCGTGATAGAACCTTGAGTAGACTGTTTCTCTGCATCATGTTAAATGCCGTAGCTTCTCTGTAGCTATTGTAGGCTTCAAGTTTGTATCCTGAAATGAAGTGCTCGTCACGAGATAAACCGCACAGCTTCACATATGCAATGTTTAATCGCGCTACATATTTTCGGGCTCAGCTTGCTTGATGGTGTCGATATCACAGAATGACGACCACGAATCTAAAAGTCTTAATACAATCGACCATGAGCTTCTCGGTCATATTGTGTGTTGGGCCAACTCTGACTACTAGATTTGAAACTTTGAAGTAGCCTTGACGCGTAGCCATTCTTATACCGTCCGCCCCCTGCTTTATGCTGACGGCAAGTTGAGACAAAAGTTGTATGTTGTTCCTCAATAAGGAAAGAAACCTTTCTCGCGTGGCAGTTTTGATAGTGCAACACACAACGTGAGCACACCTACCAATTAATTTCTATCTTCGCCGAGGTGAGATTACGCCGTGCAAGAGGAGCGCGGTGCATTACCTGGCATTTGAAATCATCAGAGCTTTTATTTTCAAAGATCGTTCTTAGATTTTCCAGGGGAAATCGACAGTAGAGAAGAACTTCCTTATCAGTGCAGCTCACACTTCGCGCTCTGCCATAGTACATAGCATGCGAAATTGTATTACATGCATGACATGTAATAAATAAACAGATAAATGAATAAACTGGTCATACTCACGCTTGGAAGAAAAAAGCCAAATTCTTCGAGATTATCGTGGAATCGATGAAAGGTCACGCATTACATTTAACGCTCAGTTCACATTTTATAGTGATAGTAACAACGGTAGACGTTTTCTCTGGCCTCTGAGGCTAACTTCACGATAGTTTTGAGCTGCCTGTTCTACCCGCAGAACGTCCGTTCCGTGCGTCGCGTACGAAACCAGGTCACCCCGCCCACTTCGCGCGCGACGCAGTCCACTGCGATCTTAGGATGATATCACAACACCACTATGTGTCAGTGGAGCGAATGATTTGCACTGGCTGCTTTCATAGTCCGCCGGCCGGGGGCTGCGCTTGCCACTTGTTCATAAACCGAATCCTAATCGATATCACAGGCCGAGTAGTCCCCCGAACGGCGCGCGCGCTCGCGGGCAGGCCGGCGGACTATGAAAACAACCACTAGCCCGTACAAGGTGTCAAAAACGTAGTAAAAAACGAACTTGGACGAGACAATTATGGCAAAGCAGTCGTGGAAGAGCCATTAGGAAGGGAAGAACAAAACGATGTCTAGTGTGAGCAATGCCGATTCCTGCATCTTTCATTTCAGTGGCGCACGCCAGGAGTCGCGTCTAGACCATGTGCCATTGAGTCGGGTATCTCTCATCAAGGTAGTTGATTGCTCTCCTTTTGGGCCATGCATCGAGAACTGATCATGTGAGTTACACGCTGTCTTCTTGGACTAGGGAGATAGTCAGCGAAGAACATAAAGGCTATAACGATAACATAACAACTTGATCAGTGTCCATAAGCTTTCCATAAATCAAACCATTATTTTGCAAACAGCGAACAGCATACAGTGGAGCCGTGTATCTATTTGTTTAGCAAGCATGCAAGGTAACACAACGAAAAGTGTATCTGCTAACCGCTTATCTGTAATCACCATGGGATCTCTGCATGGCCAATCCTATCGTAAACCCTTATGCTCGAACGGGAGAGTGCTTCTCTTCTCTGAACCGGGGCATGCCTTGAAGCAGAGCCGTCTCGTATCAGAAAGAAGGCATCCGCATTTTCTGTTATTGCATGTGTACTATGTATGCACGCAGTACAGAAAATTATTGTGAAATTCCAGCGCTCCTAGTCCATCGTTTCAAGGTGTTCTTGGACTAAACCTTGTTGAGATGTCGCCCATCCAACAACTTCTCTGCTGAAAATGCGTAGGCCAAAATATTGACTTGAAGTTTAATAATCCTGACCGGGATAAACCACTGCCGCAAGAGGTTTCTCCGATTCCCCTCATCTCTGTTAATCCGCTAACAACAGCTCTCTCCAAGATTGCTAACGCCTCCCTGAGGCACCTTGAACGTCAATGCGGTATGATGCCTGGATCGGCTGCCTATATTATACCAAACCATACCAAAGATTCAAACATACTCTGACATTTCCTTTTTGTTTCTCGTTTTCACCGCCGCTCTTCTTAAGCATATTTTTTGACTGTATCGCAATAGATGTATCACCAATAAAGTGAGCCTTCGCAAATTAGGGCTCTTTCCCAAAGTACCGTTCGGAAGTACTATCCAAAAAGAGGATTCTCCTTCTCTAACTCGTTTTTCATGTTCATGTTGAAGTGCTACTTCGTCAATACACGATCATGATAGAGTTCATAATGTGATTATGTTATAAATTGGTACAGGAAAAGCTCCATGTAATGACGAGAGCATCATTATTCGAAACTGCTGATGTCCACAAAAGGCGTTATCTATCTGTCTCCTCACCTAATTAATGTCAAAGCCTTCTCTATGGTGAGCTGAGGAGGCGCAAACAGTCCAGAAATTGTGGTACACTATGGTACACTGGTAGGCCACACAATCATTGTCGGGAGAAATCATTTTTATCGTAAGCTGTGCCTCTAAATTATTCTAGCATTCAACTCTGAGCAGATTATGCAAACGTGGATCTTGTGCCTCATAGCTCTGAAGCAAAGTTACATCGAATGAAGATACAGAGTTGGTTCGGAAATTCCTCAAGACAATAACACTTTTGAATGTACATCGCAGCTTCACACGTTCTCGACCTTGTTTCTGAGCAGTAAGGGATAGGCTCCACATCATCTCATCGGCTCATGAGAACATTTACTTCCTTGGAGGAAAAATTTCGGCGCTATGTCGTTGCCTAAGCATTGATTAAGTATTCACATGATCTCTCTGAGCCAATGTTTTCCAAACGATGTCGTGCAAGCAAAATCTTCTTTACAGCGCTTAACCGAAATCTGTTAGTAAGTACACGTTTTGATAGCACTGCGGGGCGACTCTAATCTCTCGACCAGGTCCTCTCCTAAACAGAGATCACTGAATCTCTGCAGTTTTCTTTTCCTTTTCCTCTACCCCTACTCCACTCTACGGCCAACACATTAAAGGCACCGTTGACGATATTGATGGTTTCTGAGATTACTTTTTAAGATGAACAAGTGGTCTCTAAGAATAGCACAGGGTACGCTGTCGGGTCAAAAAAACCTAAATAGGGCGTAATAAGGGCCCAAAAACAGGGATAGCTGACGTACATACCAAAGGGGACGAGTTTTCACGGCGTCGTAGAGGTTGCAGAGGTTGCACCGCAACTCGCACGTTGCACGTGGGCAGCTTACTGTAGCCAGCTGTAAGCAATGGACATGCATTCAGAAAGCTCTTCCGAGTACCCTTTTCACGCAACTTTTGTAGTCATACTCTCATCTAACCCCTGATTTTGCTTTTTCTTTGAAACCTTAATTTTCACTGAATTTGCCGATTCTCGCGTTTTTTCGCCATTTTGCTTTGCTCTCGACTATTACTTCCATTAATCGGCGAAAGCTCGGTACCCCAAAATTACTCTTGAAATGTGCCCTTAAAATTCCTTGAAGACAAACTGAGGGTGAGACACGATCAGATCATCTAAATGAAAAAATTTGAGCCTTGTGCAGGAGACACGTAGCGATAAAGATCATGATTAAACTTTCTTTTTAAGATTCTTCCGTCGACAAGCCCAATGATAGGAACACTGAACGATCTTTAATTTTATGCTAAATCACCTTGCACAACTTATACACTTCAAAATTTGGAGTTATAAAATGTCTAATTTCGTTAGGTTTCTTGTGTTTTTTTCATTTTCTCCTTTTCTTGGAGTATTATGCAACACAAACTGTTTCGATCTTTGAACATTAAGTCACACATAATCATGTAATCGCCAGTTGTCTCTCAAAATTTATCCCAGAGCCCTTTTTTGTTGGAGCACCTTATTCGTGCACATTGCATACAGCTTCAATGAACAAATCCGCCCTAATTCCATCCGAAAAACTTATTATCAGTTATTAGAACACATATTAGAAAAGATCTTATGGTCACAAACAGGCATAATCCTAGTATCTGAAGTCCTTCATGGTAATGATTTCTGTCACATGAGAGTAATAGTGTTAAATTGAACCCTGTGAAGACGGGTGTCGTCAGAAATTTCACATTCGAATTTCTAAATATACTCCTTTCAAAAGAAGCAAGTGTGTTTGTACTGCATTACTGCCTGCTTTTTCGAGTCCTCCCTTGTCTTTTAGTAGAAGGAGTTTGCAAAAAGGAACAACTCGCGAAGAATAGGAGCGTTAAACTTTTTTCATTGAAGAAGCGATTGCTTTGAAAATTCATGTCATATTCGTTCTGATGACACAGTATCTTCCTTTGTTGTGGCAACGCCGCATCTTACTGACTATCGGGAAGCGTTGAAGGTGGAAAAGAAGTTTGAATGTATGTAAAAGCTGCTTATTATGTTGATGTCGGAGAGGAACCGCTATTTTTGGTCAGCTATATAGATATTTTTGGCTTTGCTGAGGCCCGACAACACGCGATCAGGATCATACGTAAATACATAGCATCAGTGGTGAGAATGACCACCTCATGAAGAACTGCAAGAGGGCAGTCAAGCAGTGGCATGATTACTTCAATAATGTCCCAGCAGCAGAAGTACCGCATCTCCCTGTACCTTCCGTTCTTGCGCTTTACCAGTGCACGGCTTGTGCCGAACATAACCGAGAAGGGAACAGAAACAGCAGTTTCTAAAGACGATCAATTCGACAAGGCAAATGGTCTTGTAAAGTTTGTAGCCATATTCTGGGAATCACGGTCCTGGAATCCGGTAGCATAATTGGATATGTTCTTTGATAGGGTTACCCACTGATATGAAGGTGCACCAGGGAGTTAGCAGCAGAGTATCACTATTTTCATTTGGAGGAGAAGAGTGGCACTGTTGCAGACTGCGCGAACTACAGTTCGATATGCTTATCCTCGCCCAGCGTTAAAAGGTTTGAAGATGACCTAGTCCAACTCTGACTAAACAACTTGGGTTCGTTACCGGTTGTAGCACTACGATGCAACACATGCCCATTTCTTTTCTTGGATAAGAAAAGATAGGAAAACGGAAAGCTTTTCGATTTCGAGGGAGCTTTCGATCGTGCCCCCGTGAAGTTATATCGTACGCTCTGTCTCAATTGATACGGTTATCAGCAACGCCTCCGGGAGTTCCGATCCCGCCGTCGTACGCAAAGGCTTTGGTTTCAAACACCATTAGCTGTTATCATCTTGAGCATAATTTGATGAAATCGTCGGGCTCCGCAAGCACTTACCCTGAGGACTTATTGCTCTCGCGCAAAGTCGACAATGTTTCCGAGCAACGGATGCAATAACAATTAAAAGTTCTGGGAAAGTTTGGGGTCGTACGACCATTCGCGACTTATGGTGTCCAGGCCTGTGACTGTACAACTTGTAGCAGGCCCTATGGTATTGGATACAAAAATGCTACGCCAGACAGTCGAGCCCATGCCTTTCGACCATATGCAATAGGAGCGCCTTTGGGGTAATCCCTATCTCTGGTTGCTCGAGGTAAACGCTTTGGACAGTGCGGCCATGTCCTATGCGCGGACAAAACAGTGTGTGTGAGATCCAGCTTCGACGCACAAAGATACCTGCCAAAGGGGCGTACAAAGCAGCGCATTTTTAAATCCCATATTGGAAACCAAAAAGTTGATCGACTTTGATTCCGGCCACACTTTATTTGGGTAAAGTAGAGCCAACTAATCACATAAGAAGAACCTCGCTTTCACGGGAACGAATCTTGAAGGGCAAGAAGTTACAAATTTTATGAAATCAATTGTTTTCCCAGTCATTCATAATCATTCGTAAGCCACCCTTGATACATTGAATTACAAATTTCAACTCAGACCATGGTCAGAGCCGGGCTAAATCATTACTTTGATAGCACAAAAATGTCTTGACTCTTGACGACCCGTGTTTGACCATTTCCCTGAATGATTTTTATTCAAGCAAAATCCATAGTTTTGCTCATGCTCTTCGGAGCCGATCACGGCGCATTGAAGCTGAAGAATTACCCTTACTGCAATGATGTCAAATGTTATTTCGGGCAAAAGTAATTTCAGATATCAAATCTCATCGAGGAATTCTTTCGCTATTATTCCTTAATCATCACATAAAGACTTTCAGGCCGTAAGTTAATCATATTTTTGCTTGACTGCTGTAAACAGATAGCTCAGAACTCACTTGAAGAGCTATATTATCAATCCGAAGAAATTAAAAGAATCAAGGGGTCAATGCTGCGGGCTCGAATTTCTTCTACAATGATTTAAGGGAGCCAACTCTTATATAAGTCAGTGTTTCTCACCTTCCATACATATGTTTCCTATTAACCGTGGGATGGAACTTGGTGGTTCATCAATCCGTAGTCTAAATCACACATTATAAGCAAGAAGACTATCAGCTACTTTCCTACACTGGCCCTGCGATGAATATAACGCCTCTCAGTTCATAAGAGAGGTGTGATTCGTAGAAGACAACTCGAACGACTGAACGTAGAATACTTTGGTATGAATAGAGGTGCGATCATGAGAGTACTACATACCTTGGACCTATCTATTGTCCTCAGCCTTGGCAACTCTGTAGAGGCTCCTATCATTTCTACAAATGATGGCGATAGTCCCGAATCGCACGATAAAGAGTGATTACAATTCAGTGCTTGGATTTATAAAAACTACAAAAAACTACTGGACATATGTATTCCATTCTCAGATATTCTTCAAGTTGAGGTCTACCTTGCAGCTTCTCTCTATGCCGCTACAGCTCTCGCACTCCTTTACTGTCTTGACGATCATGAGACTCAATCCCTGATAAACGAAAGTCCTGGACAATGAGCAACTGAGCTCAACACTGTAAACGAAAGTTTCAGTAATCATGGAGCCAATGAATGCCCTCAACGTCATGACCTCATCATTTTGTATTCGAAATGTAAAATTCCATGTACTCGCTCCTCAGGATATGTAATTGTGCACGACTGAATTCATTTTTGTGTCAGCTATCACTCACTCTTAAACCCTTCCTTTCTAGCCAGATTAGTAGGGAACGTAGGGAACAGTAATATCACTTGAGTAGGACTATGACTACTAGTCATATAAACTGCCTCAATCGATTTTACTTTCTGCTATCATTCACGTTAAATCCCCTGGAAACATCGTGCCAGAAAATGCAGTCGATCATAATTCATGACTCTCATAATTCCGCAGTTCAGTGCTTTTACTAGCATTTTCAAACGAAATGTAAATCGCAATTTAGCAGTGTACATTCTACGCTAAAGCGAGTAACCGCTCCGTAAGCATGGGTCGGGCTCAGACCCGGTCACGCCGAAGGAATGCTGATGCGATGACATGGAAGGAAAGGTGGACAGTTTTCAAACACAACCGGCGAAAACCAGGTATCTGGAGAAGTTCTCATCTGCGAAAGTTATGAAGACCTAGAGCTTTCAATTATGGAAGTGTTGTCCACTCCCAAATCATTTCGACTTCATCTCCCTTCCACCAAGAGTGGCATTCATGTGTTTATTTTATTTACTTATACAACCCCCTGAATACGCCACAACTAGTGGCAAATAAAGCACCTGCCGCCTGTACAAAATGAAGCCATTAGGAATGGAGAGGGGTCAAAATCAATGGCGTATACTTATTTCTAGAAGCTGTAATTGTAGAGAGTGCAACGAACATGCTTTTATAGTCAGTAACCGCACCACTTGGCCATGATGCTCTCATTCCGTGAGGCCTCATTAGCCTTAACCGTAATTTTTTTGCTCCTTAGTTATTTTACCACCTTGAATTGACAAGAATTTGTAATAGTAATGTGTTTTGACGATAAAGAGATTAGTCTCCAACTTCTCTCTTGCTTTAACCTAGGCATACTTGTTTATAATTAAAATAGTCTTGTGCTGTGCGTGGTTGCAAGGTATAAGAATTCATCAGTTCAACGGCCTAACGTTTCGCCGCTAACGTCTTCTTCAGGAACCCAAAGAGGCTCACTCGAGATGATTTACACAGTATCCAAGAAGCGCATTACCCGCTTGACCGAATCACAAATTTGTCGTCACATTCGTCTAGGAGAGTGATGCGCTTTTTGGATACTGTGCAAATTATCTCGAGTTGCTTTGGACCTTTGAAGGAGGCGATAGCGTCGAAATGTTAGGCCGTTGAATTGATAATTTCTTCCACCTAACAACCTAGCACGCCACAAAAATATTTTAATCATAAACGATAAGGAGATTCTTTGGATGACGCCATTAACTCCGCCAGTTTCGAGTGCTTCTGAATGTTTGAGCACGATTTAAAAGAGCGTACAGTACACGTCGTAATCATATCGACACATCATTCATTCAGCTCCTCCCCCCCCCCCCCCCCCCCCCCCGTTCCCCCTCCTTTCCCCTACCATTCACAACACAAATTGCTCATTGAAAAATTTGAGGTCATTGAAGCGGAGCCTGGTAGCGATCTATTTAACTTATTTTATATTTAGGATATTTGGAGTTGATAATCTACGGAGTACTCCTCAACCTTTTGGGAATAGGTCTTCTTTTCATAAAATCAATGCTGGACAAGAACGTCATCGAAGCCGCTATTCAGAAGCGATTTGAGGAAGTTGGTAGGACAAAAAGTTTTCGTTAAAAAAATTACTTTCATTCCGAACTTCTCTCAAATGTACGCGAGACTTTCTGAGCAAAATTCAACCCATTCCTGCTAATGATTGTTAAATGCGTAAAGCCTACTAATCAGAGATCCCCATGCATCGCGCTTTACAATCTCTTCAAGCACAAGCATGTTCATCAATCTTATTTGAAATCCAGCCTAGGAAAGCAAATAATCGTGTGAGCATAGGATTACGCTACACGGAGGTGACGTAGTGACAAGTGATGCACTATCTCACGCGGACGGTCACGGGTTTGAACCCTGAATCCATATCCGCCTAGGCCAACCGAGTCTTCCATTTTCTGAACGTTGGTTACTTGGCAACTGGATAAGACATTGGCTAGCCAGCCAAGTCATTGTATAGGCCACATACGCATTCAATACACCACTACGATTCTGAATGAAAGCTTAATGCGTGGGTGCATCTCTCAGACAGGATTGACCAACGTCTACAGATTTAATCCTTTATCCTTTTATTCCACCACATCAGACTTCTTTTCCTTCAACTTTTCTTGTGCTTCAGCCTTGGCATATAACTCAATTCTCCTTCTGAAACTCAGCAAGAATGTTCCCGGACCCACCTCTGAATTTGCACGGTTAAGGTCGCCATCTATGACAATAGCTTCTACCCACATTATCATCAGGATCGATAAAAAGAGTGACAGTTCCTAGAACTGCTTTGTTCATATTATGTTTCAAACTTTCTATGCCCAATTAATATTTCGCTGTGATTTATTATTACCAATCGTGTAGAATTCGAAAGGGCATCATGCTCGAAATAAGATGGAGTCTCATGCAAAACAGGCCCTTAGATGTCTGTCCGTAAAGGTAAGAAGTAGCAGGGAATCGAGGACAATCGAAGTGAAGCTTACCTGTGCAATTCCATCACTTGCAAAGCAACGTTTTTATAAAACCAGCTTTCGCTTCCTGCCTGTCTCTTCCGCGTACATACACCTAACACTGGGATCCCAGTTCCCATGTCGAAAAGCAAGTCGAAAAGCAATCTCCCCCTCAAGTGATTTCAAGCAGAGACGACGAATGCAAAAGAAAAGAACCATGGCTGATTTTGTTAGCTTCATCGAGCTGATTACTGTAGTTTGGGATGTATCAAATGATACAAATGCTTCTGATGTTACAATTTTTCAATTACTTTCGGAGCTTCCAGAACATCACCTTCTAACTGGCCGTGCTACGTTCATATCAGTAAGAATTATATATTTAGATTTGAGCCCACTTAAGCAGCATGACACTTTAGAATTATTGTGCACAAATGATAGCCGTTTTCTTCCTAACTGGAGAAAGAGCTCAACAGTTACAATTCAAATGAGTCATTCTGGTGCCCTTTCTCGTATGCACATTGATAGCCCTCGCAAACGAAAACGTCGCAGAAAATAATGCACCGACTTAGTATTATAACAATGTGATGTGCTTGTTATTTTAGCAATAATCGTTTCAATTAAGGCCTTGTAACGAACGACACGAAGGTGGACAACGAGCCACTTTTTGAGGCAAACTCACTCGTCACCGTTCTCATCACTATTATGGGAAGAATGGCGAATGTCGTCGGAACTATGAAAATGTACAAGGTGGGAAGTTTAGGTATTACACAACCAATACTCAAGACTGTCGCGAAGAGGGTTTTGCTGTATCACTGTTTAAACACTGCAATGTCCTGGTCAAGAGTTACATTTTGTTGAACTCACAATCAGATAACAGAATTCTTTCAAAGCGACCAACGAGTGCACATGTTGCGCTTAAAGTGCGAGACCCTCTCCAACTGTTATCAAAAACGAAAAAAGCGAATAATGGGTTTTCGGGATTTCTTCCCGTAGCTGACTGAATGTTGATTTGCAGCTCATCTATATAAAGAGAAGCTGCCCAGAAAAACTTGATGTGCAAGTTCACCCCGTTGAGTTCATCGGAAAGAGCTAAAACTGGTTGAATTCCTTCTTTAATCAAATTTTCGAGAATATTGAAGTGGATCCTTGAGATTCGGTATGCCTTGGAATGCGCTATGATTTGAACGGTAGATTAAATTGAATGTATCTAGGATCGACATATAACAACTCTAGTCAAATATGCTATACTACATAAACAAAATGCTCGGCCCTTCCCGAAGGGTTTCGACATGTTTTCGACTTTTAGTTTGTAGTGCTATGCTAGTCTCCATACGGTATATTTCCATCGATCAGTTGTGATGCCATTCCTTCCATCAAGTGCACTTATGTACAGCTTCTACAACTCAAAGAAGATGACTGCGAAAGCACCAGAACCTCAGTCAAATAAAGTGTCGTTGAAAACTCGGTTGTTCAGCACAGGAAGTTAAGAAGTTTCAACTGAAAGAGGAAGAGGTTTTTGAGAGTCGAACATGGGCACTATTCTCATCAGTCCCGTGCAGGTACGCTGTTTGAGGAATAAGATACTATTCCAATGGGTGACGACACAGCACTGTCTCTTGAGTTTGTCCAATTTTCTGCTTGTGACGAAATTAAGCATTACCTGAAGAAGCACCTGGAGTTGTGGAGTCATGCCGATGGGTTGGGTATAGGGTAAAATCAACAGGGAACATATCAGCACAGCTCACTTCGCCCCAGGGGTTCGAGAATAGCATCGTATTGGGCGGTGAAATGGTTAAAACATCTTATTTTGGTTTCACTTTTTCCGCTGATACGATGGGAGAAAAGAGTGAATAAAAAGTAGAAGTAAGTAAAAAGAGAAAGTAAAAAGAGGAATGCATCAATGCACCTGCGATGGTCGGAATTAACTCACCGTTGGCGGTTCATTCTACAAAGATTTGTATTTTGATTCAACAAAAGCTCAGAGGCCAACAAAAAGTTCTTGGGATAAGCAAGGCTTGAGGTGGACAGGACATGCTCTCAAATGATTTCGATTCGATTTCTGCTTTCTACAGCATTCGATTATTTCGATCAGCACAGCGCGCTAGGTTTTGGAAAAAGAACTTGTTATAGGCTGCTGAAGGAAGGATGATCAAAACCCCACAGTAGCCGGAGCGTGCGCTGAAAAGATAGGGCTGAGATCAAAATTTCACGCTTCTAAAATTTTGTCTTCTTCTTTTGAGAAACCTCAAGCATCACTGTTATTGCCTTTAAATTCTGTAGATGAACCGGATAACTCGTCTTTTTAATCTAAAATCAGTTCCTGTTAGCTGAAGCTGGAGCAATATGAAAAGGTTTTTTCGAGTTCTTATAGCTAACATGAGGTATTTTAGGGACTCGGAAAGTTTTTCTCGGACAGAAAACGAAAGAAATTCAGAAAAGCAACGGAGCGTGTTCAGAATGGAGAAACTGAAGTAGAGTTTACCGAGTTGTTTACAGAATGTTGCATGTTTTAGAGGTAGTTTCCATGAGAGAGAAGGTTCAAGAGGTCCTGTCTATTAATGAAACAATGGCTGTCAACTGTTTAATAAGGAGGGCATAAAATGAACTGCCATTGCCGAACGAGCTTTCCTTCCCTTAATCTGGGAAGGGTCGGAAACCGGACTCGATGAGCCCGAAAAGCCTGCCGGTAATTCAGCATGTCTTCTTGACACAATGTTGAAAACGCAACCCTTTCAATTATTTCAGTCGTCAAATGACTGGTTATGGCTAACTATTTGTTGAGGTTACTGAAAATCATTCGAGCGGTCTAAAGCCATTTTTTGCCACCTTTAGTAATTCTAGAAAAGAAAGTAGTATGCAGAAATAAATACTCTGCACAAAGAGTTTTTCATGTATCCAACCAGTGGCTCCACTAGTTGAACTGCTGGTTTTGTCGGTGTCAGCTTATTCGAGAGGATAAAAAGCTCATTAGCACGCAGGCTGACCTTGAAAAGGCACTGCTACTTCGGCGAAATCAATCGCTCTTCCTATCTCACCATCAGAATAAAGATGAAGGCCCTGTTTCTAAAATATTCATATGACTTTCTCTCTTCATCATGGAAACTGCCAACATGTCGTGCTCAAGCAGTGAAATGCTGATTGATGAATGTGGAAGATTACGTGTATGAAGTATAAAGTTGTCCTTTTACTAATTCGTTAAAACAACTGATGTGATAAAACATAATAAATTTTGAAAAGGATTATTCACGTGTGCTGATCAGCGAGAGCACCGATTAGTAGGAAGCTAATCGACGATATGTAAGGGTTGTAAAACTCGCTTAGCCGACGTACACATCCAAGGCAGATCTTGAGCGCTGTAAAAGACACAGAGGTTTCATCGTTCGCACCTATACCCACACCATGCACGCAAGCAGCTTATTGTAGCCAGCTGTATGCAATGGCGCGCACATTTGAATAGCTAGTCCAAATACACCTTCCATCAATTTCTGTCATCGCATTCTCGTTTCGCCACTTTTGCATTATTCTAAACTATCACTTCCATCACTGGCTGCTTTCATAGTACGCCGGCCGGCCGGCGCGCCTGCCAACTGTAGCCCAAACCTACGCTGTCGCGGAAAATTTGTCAAGTGCTTGGACGTTTGTCATGAACGTTGTCAACTATTATATATAGCTTGTGAAACAAGCAATTCGTTGCGGGACCCACGCCATCATCTCGACTTCAGTTTCATTTTCGTGCTACTTATGAGCTGCTGTTGGAAGAAATGATGTTAAGAGTGTCCGCACCTATGGGAGATCCGAAACTAAGGTAAGTGAGGACAATATAAGTTGTTTGAAAGATAAGCTGTCGTTTTGTCAAGGAATATTGGCTTTCTCACCGATAGAAATCTTCTTCGGTACTATTCTACTATTACACCCCCAAAAACTCAAAATTTTTATTTTCAATGAAACTTCGCCGATAGGGGTAATCCGATGCCCTGATAACGAATATG
>UZAF01019223.1:0-25746 GCA_900617895.1 Haemonchus placei
GGGGGGGGGGTCAGGGCCGTATAATTCACAGCTTTATCAGGACGCTTCAGAAACGAAAGTTGTCTCAGCTCCAAGAATCACAAGGAAGTCATGAGGGAGGCTCAATACCGAGGGGGTTTATGGGTTTACTATTGCTTTCCTAAGGCTTTTCAATTCTCCCAAGCCATCTGCATGAGGTTCCTCTTGTTTATAAGGCCGATAAGAGTAGAGGACCAAATGTGGAGGTCGAAAGAGCTTCAGATATTCACAGTGTAGGTATTGTTAAGCAAGGATCCCAAAGAGACCTCGTTCCAGGAGGAGGCTTCTCCTACCGTGGATCTGAAACCGGAGGGCTGAATAGCATCGATTTTGGTCTTGAACAAATGACTTGCTTCCCGTATTTATGGGAAAAAATGACGTCAAATGTTGATTTTTGTCAATATCCACAGGGTACTCGTGGTTCTAATTGGCTAAACTAATGTTGTTTCTTGACGGTATGCATCCGTAACCGGCGTATATAATCATGCAGTTTCATCTACGGGTCAGATTTCGATCGGTAAAAGTCAACGGACTGGTCTGGTATCATCGCTACAGTTCCCCGCTCTCGATTCCGTAGTCCCGCTGACCTTTTGTTGAGTATTTCAACCCAGATTCCAGTTAAGCTAGACGGATCGGATCTTTATGTGGGTTGGGATCAAGATATACTCATGGGAAGGACCCTTCTGGGAGTGTCTCTCTGATCTGATCTTCGAGGTTTCAGAATCAGACCTTATGCTCCTTCTCCCAAAGTATTCGGGCTACTTGATGCTGTCGACGGTTCCCATTTTCTTATGTACTGGGAGGGAATATGGAGCCTGGAGTTCTATAACAGAACCTCACTTTAATACTTAATCATTTTCTAAATTTATTTTTAAAAAGACTTATTTGACAGGTTGTCGTCGCTGGATCTCCAGTTGGCCCTGCAGCTCAGCTTCAGCCTCTTCCTGTCCCTCAACTGCCTCAGTTCCTGTCTCCAATCAATGTTCAGGTAAGCTGTCGGAGCTTTTTTATCCCTCCCTTCCAAAATCTATGCGATTTACATCAGTAATGTTCTAAGAAGACTTTTCAGGTACAAGAAAAGGCACAGTTAGTTGAGCCATCACCTCTAGACGAGGTTAGTTTACGTCTAAAACACCTCAGCTCGGCAGCAGCTTTCAAATTTGATCTTTTCTAGATTGTCGAATTTTCCGTTCCTTCTATTTTGAATTTTCATTTTTGACTACCATCACCTTGGCAAGCTTCCAAGAAACCACCCTCCACCGGTATAGCCTTTTTTCGCCTCAATGAATTTCCCTTGTCATTTTACTTTGTTGAACGGCAACTCCCGTGTGTGAAAGTAATGTGAGGAGCGGCGTGATCGGCCCCTAAATCGTTGGTTTGAACATCACGGTTCTCAAGACGATTGTAAAGGTGCTGCTATTGATCTGACAATCGCCCATTACCTGAAAAGGTCGCTCAAGAAAGAATTCCGGAAAACGTTTAGGCGTACATCCTACATCCTCTCATTTTTCCTATCGTGACGCCAACATTGACTGGCCCTGAAGTGTGAAGGCGCTGGTTCTCTTGAGATTTTGCTTTTTTGTCGAATTTATAGCAATCAATTTCTCCTTTATTGCTTGTTAATTGCATCCATTTGGGATTGACTGACGATCTCCCCAATGGATGATGCCTCTGTGGGAGAAATCTCTGCAGGAGGGTATTCAGGCCTAACTCGGAAGTTGAGAAGAAATCAGTGTCGACGAATAGTAAAGATTCAATACCTTCGATACCATTGGTCTAAATGATAATTGTGATTCCCTGAGTGTTCCCCAGAAACTTCCCTGAGAGCTGCTAGGAGTTCCAAGCATGGGTATCGAGCTATTCTCAGTTTTGTGGTCATGGTATCGACGAGATCGTTCCACACGTTGTGCTTTGGTGGCTTTCCGAAAAAAAAANAAAAAAAAACCTCCGAAGAAGGTGGCTATTGTCTAACAAACGTCGATCGTATCAAATTGACGAGTCTGGAAATCCTAAGGGACAGGACGGCTTACATCTCTCACCACTTCAACCTCGTCGCTTCCCCGCTCCCCCGCCCCTGCTATTCCATAAAAACTGGGAGAAAGAGGTCAAGCGCTTACGAAATTCACAAACTACCCATATATGTAACTTTGCAGATCGATACGGGAGACTTTCATTCTCTGGTAAAGGGTTAAGCGAAACTGGATCCCGCTCGGGATCTGTACGTTACCACGTCGCAATACGGGCTTTGTCACGCACCAGTCCCTAACACTGCAACAGCTCGGTTGTAGTAACAGTGGGATCGAAAAGGGCTACAACAAACGGTCGGATCAGTGTCCTATAAAAGAGAGGTCCCACAAGTGAGGTGAGAGTGAACTAAAGGTAAGGAAGGATAGCTCTCGATGTTGGCTCCGAATCCTAATGGTTTAGCTAGAAGGGAAAGGTGGCAAGGTGGAAACGTCCCTAGAGGCCTATACTATCGCATCTAAGTTGTAAGACATACACCGGTACTTTCTTCCTTCTCACGTGAGGATCTATTTCACGTAGTTGGAACACTGTTAGAACATCAGTGGTCCCTTTTCGAGAAGTATCTTATCCCAAAGGTACGTTCAGATGGCATCACCAATCGAATGGTAGAGGTAGATAGTCAACAGAATGGCCTGCGACGATTTTCTACCTTCTCAATGGCTTTTTTTCTTCAGACCTAGATCTATTTTGCCTTTTTTTTATCGATTCTCCATCCAAATTTTCATTCAAGCCAATCTATCAAAACGTCAATTCCAGAAAACCCGATCAACAAGTGATGGTCCAGTGGAGAAGGTGTCAAGTTCAACGCCAAATCGTGCATCTCTCTGGTTCAAGGACGAATTTGACACTAGTGGTTGGTTTAAAATCTTTTACTTCCTGTTTATGGTATTGTAAAGAGCTCTTCTCCTCCCAATTACTATCGATTTGTTCGAATGTTCGACCGCAATCGCCACTTTTTTCTGTTAATTGCTGTTCTCAATTCGATAATCGCCAGTTGAGATAGGAGGAACTCTTGAGAACAATCACTTATGGAGGCCAAGGTTGAGTCACCTTAAGGTTCCTACAGTAGGTTGAGTTACTAAATCGGTCATTCCCAGTATTTACATCGGCTATTGGCTGTTCAAGCATGTTCTGTTCTTTCGAAATCTCGAAAGGTAGTCAAAGTCACGGAGAATTGATGAAAACCACCCGAGATTTCGATTTTTTCTTCTGTCTTTCATTGAGCATGAACAGCATCAAACCAGCTGTCCGTGTCAATCAACAATGGTGCTTCACTGCTTGGAGGAACTCCTTGGTGGGGCCGGGACATGTTTTTCTGATGTCACGTTCAGTCTATCAACTGGATAACTGGAATGCTTCCCTCGTGATTGCTTAGAACTTCCGTTCCAAATGCGATTATCAGAAGCGAAGTGGGTAGGAAGTGAATGTTCGGTCGGGCTCACTCTTCATAGAACACGCCACGCTTCCTAATTCCAGTCCAATTCGAAAAGGTATTCCAATGAATCCTCTGCCTAAATCCATTCGCAGGCTAGTCTGACCTCGGCTTAGGAGGCATATTTTTGTTAAAAAGAATCATTCCCATCCGATATCGTCAAATTCAGAGCGATCGAGAACGCTCATTGGCGTCTATGATATAACCATATAGGCCAAACGATATTCCAGTTGGTGTGGGGTTTCGGTACCACGAAGACCTGGCGGAAATTAGGTTTATTGACGGCGTCAGAGCGAGCTATTGCGAGTAGGCTAGACTTTCAATAGCCCGCTCGGGTGAACCCATTTTTGCCGGTAGGCCTGCCCTTCATTTAGGAATGAAATTCGTGTTCGTGGCGCATTTTGAAGGATTGGATACATACCATCATATTCACACCTCCTCTGAAGCTTTATGAATTTGCGTCAGGTCCAAATACAAGGGCGCACCGACTGTTATTCGAAACCTTTTGGATTGAAAGAAGCTCAAACTGGAAATCGAGAAGCTCCCTCCCACTTGTTAGGGACCGGTTATAGGTCACTTATGCTTCAGAGGTCGTCCTAGTAACTAAGCTGATTTTAAATCCTAAATACCTTTCCCGGATCCGAAGAAAAGTCGGTTTTGGTCATTCTCACGCTAGGTCTTCGCGATAAATCGTCAAACCTTTGATTTCCGCACCGTTTCCCGTGTGGTTCCTGTCCGATAGCGATCGTTACGACGTCGCAGGTCGCTCGCCACATAGCCGTTCCCATACAAATGTTCCGATATCGTTTAGATTTAAATATTCGACTGTAGCAACGGGTGGCGCGTCCTCTTTGGTTGTGATTGACGGCGTGACGGCGTGTCCTCCTTTGCTAGGGCTATTGTGATGGATTAGAGGGATCAAGGGCCGATTCTAAAGTGCTCAAGTGTTTCAGCGTGCCTGAAAAACCTCACGTCAATCGCCGATAAGTTCAGTGCAAAGTTCCCCGTCTACTTGCAAAAGACAGGAAAGGTAGGGCATCCTTTTGATTTTTTGAGTTATTTACTATACATTATCAGTCTATAAAAGCGATATCTATGGGAGAATCGACTGATCGCTGATAGAAAGCAAAACTGGATTCCGCCCGGGATCTGATCGTTACCACGTCGCAATACGGGCTTTGTCACACACCAGTTCATAACGCTGCAACAGCTCTGTTATAGTGACATTGGGATCAAAAAAGCCACGTTCAGATGGGGACGGTCCTATAAAAGTAAAATAATTGGATAGCTCTCGACGCTGGTTCCGATCCGAAAGCCTCTATTAGCAAACATGTCCCATTTTTCAATCTCCTTGAACGAAACTGGTCACGGTGCATAAGCACGAGACCCTTGAGGTGGGTAAGGAGAGGGGTTGACATCTGTTCGTTCCAAGCTGTGATTAGCTGCAGGTGACCTCATTCGACTCTGTGGTCTGGTTCTGGATAGCTTTTAGGCTTCCTGGGCCGGCTTGGAAGGATCCATGAAATCTTTCAGGTGGTACAACCGTTCCTTTTCCTATTGATTACCCTTTGAACCTGTAAAATCAGTCATGGCAAGGGGACCACAGGGAATGAACAGCAGCCCATCGACAGAGTTGTTGGCCAACTTTGTCGTGGTGAACGACTATACACAACTTGGCTGGAAATCCGCTTTTGCTCATCATGAAAGCCTGAAACGTTCATGTTCCTTTTTCTGAATTGAGTAAGTGGATTGAGAGCTGATGAACAAGTAACTTACAACTAGAGCGTCAACCGGTTCATTAGTCCTCATCTTACAGTTTCCCATGGCCCTCAAGGGAACTGGTCACCCAGCGGTGAGAATTATAAAGGTTTTTTATCATCTACCGGCTTCTCGAGGGCAGCTGAGAATATAACTCTCACGATGGAACACTTCTGGGAGCTGATGAGATTTTCAAATTCAATATAACTTGGTTTTAGTTTCCGGATAAGATTTTCAAATAATTTTTCGTAAAAAAACAACTTAAATTCGAGGATGACGTCATCCTCGTCAGTTATTTGTATTTATCCAGTAATGCATAAATAATTGATTAATTAATATTCAGTCATGATATGGCTTCTGATTCATTTGATTTTTGCATTTAAGGACATCGCTCTCGCTGGTCTTATCCAACAGCGCCTTATCGAATGTGAACGAAAGCAGTCCGCCGGCCATTGGGATAAAGTCGACGACCTTCTCACGAAAATTTCTCTCAGCAAGAGGTCAGTTTTCGGTTTTCAGTAGCCTTGTTACACGCCTGGCAATGCTATCAAGCAAACAAGCAATTTAAAGACCTTGGAAATATATGTAAGTAAGTCAGCCGAAAAAGGAATTGTTGTCACATTAAGTAAACATCACGCGCGCGGTCGCGCAGCGTTCTGCGCTAACATTGCGCACCACAGAGATTTCAGTGGGCGTGAGTCAACGGTGATGCTGTAAAATAGTGTTCAGAAGAGGAGGCATCGGAAGGGTAGAGCACATAAAGTTATTAGAATAGGGAGCTCGTTGAAGAAAGTGGTCACTGAGTATGTCTTACCTATAATTCGGTTCAGGAGATGCTCTTCTAATTTTTGGGGGGAAATCGAGACGGGCTATCGAGGGAAAAACTAATGAAGACTCTCCTTTTTCCTTGAGAAATGTTCTTCTCGGAGGTGGTCCCAATTTGGAAAAGTCCGGTGTCTATAGCGAGAGTGGAAGGTGAACGGGCAGGAGGTCCGGTTTTCGATGACATGAATTAGCCGTTCAGCATATGTTGTGCTAGGAGACGAACAAATGGCTTTCCATAATGGGGGATTCGTCCTCTTCCACCTCATTCCCTCAATCCTCCTCCCGCTATCCTCCCGCTCGTTCACACATCTGCTGCAGCTCGTTCCGCGATACCATAAACTATCTTCGGGGCACATCATCACAATCAGAACCAAATCTTATGCCACATAATAGCGTCAAAGACGGCTTCCCTTCTTCAATGGAACCGCAGCTAGCTTACACTTCCTGACCTCTTCTCAATACATCAGCATCTTATTCATATACAGCTGTACAGGGGCTAAGGTACACAATTATCCGTTCCTTATTATTCCATGCTATCCCAGGCTAGCCAATTTGCTCCAATTTCAGCGAGGAATCCGAATGTCGTGGAGGTCTCATACAGGAACGAATCTCTTGCGTGAACCTGTTCAACTATTCTTGTCAGTTCATCGATAAGGCATTTATCTTCCGATTAGTCCCGGCACGAATTACCATTCAGGTACGGTAACGTTGCGTCCTCTACATGATAGGCTTGATTATATTGCATTTATAGTCACAGATATTTCTTGTACTGTTTTTAAGCATAATTTATACCACCACCAGTTCATACCAGTTTATACCCTCACCCCCTTTGTGTGATTCACCTTCTTCACAGCCTGAAATTTTGTAAACCCTTTTTTCCTCCTAAAATAGTAAAACGTTTGGCTTTGAAGGCAGTGAAGGTATGTCACCGGCGATGTGCAAGAAAACTGGACAAATGAAAAGGGCAGCAAAAGGGGCGGGGCGTTCGTCGAGAGGATTAGAGTTCAGGGTCAACCTCTGCATCCACAACTGAACTGTGGTAGTTTATCTCCTCCAACTGAAACAGTCCTATTTCAGGAAGCCCGACAAGCAGAAGCAGGTGCTGAGAAATGTCGAAAAGTTGTTCGCTTGGTGAAAAAACGTCTTGAAGGCTAAGTCATCATAGCCCGACGCGTTTATGTACACGTTTGAGTGCAATGCAAGCGTTGGTTTTAATATTTTGTGTATGTACTAATTATTTTTCATTTTTTTTCATATTAGTTCAAATGCTTATTTTTTCCAAATCGTTTTCGAATCCGCCCAACTGTCAATTATGTGATATTTTGATGCGGTTTCAACCTCCACTTGATGCTCAGTTTTCTTGTTCGTTCACAATAAATGTTTAAAATTTTTCCGTACAGAGCTACCCAGTGGCTCATACTCGTAAAGACGATTAAAAATATTTGAAAGAATATTCAAATATAGAAGATAAATAATGAAATCTTTGGCGTTATTCAGTCGCTTCTGTAGGATGCGCCCCGCATTCGACTTGCATTTAGAATCGTACTGCAATTTTGAATGCGTTCGTGGCCCATACAAAGGATTGCAGTGGTCAGCCGGTAACAAGTCACTGCTGTTGTCCTCTCAGACGAGACTGGTACCATTATAACCGACCCCGGAGGGTTGGAAGGTCTGGTTGGGCTAAGCTATTACAGATGGGCTTCGAACCTTGGATCGTGGAAGTGTGTGCCACTTGCAGCTACACCATTTTCGCCTGGATAAATATGCAATGCAATAATTTTAAACAATAAAAAAGTATTAAGGGTCTGGGGGAGAGCTGTTCAGGAACAGCTCGCATCAGAGAGGTATGGGATTCAAATCGTGAGCCCCATGATTTTGAACACTTCCCGGTTGACTTTTTTTTTTGAAATTTCTATGTTGAACAGCGGCATAACTGCACCCTCCTGAATCAGGCTGGTTTCCATGTACGATGCCCTCGATCGATCCAAGTGTACTTAGCATGGTTCTTGGCGTTGCAATATGGGACGCGCTTTTCAACAAAAACAGCTGCGAGCTAGCAATTGAACGGCCTTTCAAGAGACTTCAAGCGAGACACCTGAAGAACATTTATGCATCCTTAAGCCTAAGCGTAAGACCCGTTTATGCATAGGTCCTCTTGAGAGGACACTTATGTGGCGGGAGAACTATCTTGTAAAAACTACTGCATTAGATGCCCTGAGAGAGCTCGGGGAACGAAATCAATGCAAAGTAATTCTGCTCCTCTCCCAGATAGGTCTTTTTCCCCTTTCTCAGGAGGGATCTCTCATACGATAAAGAAAATGGTCCTGGTACCATAAAAGGGTCCAGTTGTAGCTGTACAATTTTGGGTGTAGACCGGCTTGAGCAAACACCAACGGTGACGACATGGGCATTCTAACATTCTTTCTATGATAAGTAGTAGCCCATCCACTATTGACCTGTCTCATTTTGTTCCTAGTAGTGTCATGGAATAACTTGCGTTAAGACAATGTCCACCAACGTCCGTCTCCAATAAGGCCCTCTCGGCAGATGGTGAGAGCCAATTTGTGGGTTCGGGAAAGAAAACTTCAGATGGAATAGGATTAACTGCGGGTAGGAGCAGTTGGACTGGAGCGAACTGGACGTTAGAACGTAGGACCATTGAATCCACAAAAAATTGGTTCACAGTGGACTACTGGCCACCTATATTGAGGTCTTTTTGATTAGAGGATGATGTGAAAAGCCTGATTTACCTTATCAGAGCAAAGTTCCAAAGGCGGACCTTAATGCTCCTCCAGAAAATAGTTAATGATCACCGTTGGCTCGCGAACATAGAGCTGTGTGAGGGCATACGAAGCTGAAGAAGAGCTGACATTGAGCTGGTAGGGATGCCATTGTTATGATCTGCGTTTGAGAAGAGAAGATACCCAATATCTCCACCTATCCATTCGAGAACATTCATGTACTCTAGTGGCTGGATTGATCACAGCTCGGTGTTTGTTCACGGTTCATGAAGATTTCTCTTCGAAAACAATCGACGCATTGTTGTACACACGCTACATGCCACTGCAAAGGCTTTTACCTCCGCAGAGAATACAGAAGCGCCCACAAAGAGAGCTCCCCATACCTTCTATGACAGGCATTTAAGCTAATTATGATGTCACATCGGTCTCGAACATCGCATTCAACGGTGGTCGGCTGGTCGGTTGTGTTTCAAGGCCAGCCACACTCGTCCAGCGTCTTCAATCACCGACTATTCGCGACCACTTCAAGACCGCCATCGGATTCTCGACAAGTGGCCGTTTGTTTTCGATCTCCCACCACCGGTTATTCTTCCATTTGCATCGATATCTGCTATGGGTTTTCTAGCAAGTTCCATCTGGGATCGCTTTTTCGTGACTGTAAGATAGCTCATAGGGGGCTTTCTCAGGTCCTGGTCATGTGTTTTTACCCATAAATTTTACCCACCCTGGGCATGACTCTACCAAACATTAGGGGTGAAGCGTCCTTTCTCGAAAAGGAGCCTAGTCTAGCCAGACAGGGGGTCAATTTGGAAGAAGGCACTGTATTCAGTATCAAAAACGAAGTTGCATGAGGGCAAAGAGAAATTCTTTCATTTGAAACCCTCTCCATGAGTTTTTTTTATGGATTTACCACTTTTTTTGGTATTTTCGAGCAACCAGAGACCACATAAGTAATGAAGTGGTAGTTATCATTCGGTACCGAATCAATACTCCCATGTGATACCACCACTATCACCATTTTGTTTACCAGGGTGCGATAACGTTTATTCCCGATTGAAGTTCAGATCATTTTTGTACCTTGCGTTCCTGAATAGGAAAAAGTACCTACACGCTTAGCGTAGCAGGGACGTAGTTATAACCGGGGCTTTTGCCTCTTTCGGAGCCTTCTACTGTATTCTACAGCAGAGAGTAACCCCGTCAGAGGCACAAGTACAATTTAACAGAACAAACCAAATGAAATAATTCTTACCAGCTGTTTACAGATACTTCCCACATGGGAAAACCTGCCAGAAGATCCTCTTTACTCTCTGCTTACATATTTCTCTACAATGTTGCACTGTTCGCCATTCACTTGAAGATATTTTTGGATCTGGTAAATGCTGTAACCTCAGGTACGTCTGAGATGAATAATTTTATAATAATAAATACAATGAAGTAAATTTTAATGAATATCAATCACGACAGGGTTGGAATTTCAGGTAAATTTGTCTATAAAGACCACTTCCCACTCTTCTGTATCGGAACAGCTGCCCAACTTCTGGATGTCGTCCATGGTGTTCTTGGTATCACCACAACGGGTATCGCAGCTGGTCTTCTACAGGTACCGAAGCAAGAAGTTATTGGCTATCATTAGGGAAATCAACGCGAGAATGAATGTAGAGAAGGTTTAGTGAAGTGTTCTGCTTTGACTATTCCTTCTGGAGTGCGCCATGCCATCGACTCATATTCGAAAGTATGATGCACTTGAGTACTACTGGGTCTGGGCAGTAATTGTACAGATTATTACCCTTATTTTTCCGGCTAAGTCTCATCCTTCCATCGATCAATCTGGATCATTAGAAAAATAAAATTCTGGGCTAATCGTGTAGGGGAGGATCGATCTCAAGGAGAAAGTGCAAAAAGAAGCTGATGCATTTCGAAGATATAGGAGGTCATGTAAATACGATTTCCCTGTATGGTATGCAACCAGTTTGACATGTGGGTTGGGTAAGTGCCAGGCCATCTCTCCCCTAAATACATGCTATAACACGAGTAAGCAGGAATCCATGGGAGAGAAAGACTGAACTCGCTCGAAAGGAGCATAGAAGGAGCCAAATCAGTGCAAATAAAAAGGTGAGAAGAGGAAAATGAGAAGTGTAGTTCTGAAATGGGCTTTGAAATGACCCATAAACTTCTTGCACTTCAATTCTATAGGTACTTGGCCGTCTTTTCATGCTGTTCCTGATCGAAGGCAATCCAACTATACATAATCAAATTTCCACACCTGTCCTACTATTTGCATGGGTACTGATCGAATTGTTCCGGTGAGTAGATTTCATTAGTGAACTTTACTTGATATTACTTTTGAATAATATCATAATTTGGTTATGTCAAAGGCATCGGAATAGCGTGCCTCTATAAATGTGAAGTCTTCAATGTTTTATCGTTAATAAGATTTAATATACTAAAGTTGATTTCTGTGGACATAAATTCATGGAAAAATCCCTTTTTGGGAGCTGATCCAGGAACAAGGGGCGTGGCAAAAGCCGCATTATGCAGAACGTGTTCGAACCGAAATGCAGAATGACATAGAAGCTTTTGACTCTGTATTCTGCTTAACATCATCGGAGCAACTTTGTTTTAGAGTATTGAATCCTTGAAAATTTGCTTTGAATAATAAAATTTTTATTTAGAAACCAAAAATCAGTTATTGGTTTAATAGTCTCCAGCTTCTCTCTTGTTTTAACCTCGGCATAGTTGTTTATGATTATAATATTCTTGTGCCGTGCGAGGTTGTTAGGTGGAACAGTTTATTTATCAACGGCCTAACGTTTCGACGTTCTCGTCGTCTTCAGTGGCCAAGGTTCCACCGCTCAAGCGGATTATATATCCGCCGTTGATAAATAAACTGTTCCACCTAACAACCTCGCACGGCAGAAGAATATTATAATCATAAACAGTTATTGGTTTGTTTATTTATTACATGTCAAATATGAGTAGTTATTAAATGGGAACAGAAACAAAAACACAGCGAGAGGCACACAGGCAATGTAATTAAAATTATAATCCGCTAGAGTTTCATTGGGCTTCAGTGGCATTTTTGACTCATTTTTTCCTTATTCTATGCGGAAACAATGCTTGCTTCAACTTTTTTTCGTTTTGGGATCCATGCCTTTAATTGACTCACTTGTTCCCGTGAAGACTGCTTTCAACACTGCAGTACTTGTAACCCATCTGACTATGAAAGGACTGCAGCCAAACTGCACCAAAATATAGCCTTTAGTAGATTAGTACAACACGATTTTAGATATCCTTATTACGCTCTACGAGCATGGGACATCGAAGTCTATGTGCTTGCATGGTTACGGTACACAGCATGGATCCCTCTCTATCCACTTGGACTCACTATGGAATGTAAGATAAAATATTTGAAGGACTTATTTATTTAACTTATTTAGATATAAAGGTTTTATATTAATTAATTTTAACATTATTTCACACTATATTTCAGTAGGGTTTGAAAGGTCTTTTTTTCAGTTGCTAGAGCGTCATTCTATAGACATTCCAGCTCCTGTATTTCCTCGAATTCCAGGGCTCAGTATGGTGACATCGTTGAAGTACTACTATGAAACTGGCAAGTACTCCATTCTTCTTCCATACCTGGATCTGACACTGAACTTCTCGGCCATCATTGCCGTAATTGCATTTGCTGTATTCCCATTCATCAGTCGGAAACTTCTTGGACATATGAGAAAGCAACGAAGAAACAAAATGAATGTGAAGAAAATAAAATAATTTTCCGAAAATTGAAAGTAAAAAAAGTAAAAAATGTGTAACTCTCAAATTCCGGTGTTGCCATAAGAAGAAATAAAATTCCTGTTTTTTGATTAGTCGATTTTTTTATCCGAAGGCATTGTCCTTGAAACATTTTCATAAATGAGTTACTGGGAAAATGTAGTTGGGAGGAAACACCGCTCTTCTCCAACATTGAGCGCTAGTGCGCAGGGGAGTGGTAGCCGAATTCGCGTGCCCATAAAGGTACTTGGGAAAGTTTCTTAGCCGAAAAAATATAGTTTCTCCCACCTAAGCTTCAGGGGGAAGAGT
Organism: Haemonchus placei; assembly: GCA_900617895.1. Lineage (NCBI taxonomy): Eukaryota > Metazoa > Nematoda > Chromadorea > Rhabditida > Trichostrongylidae > Haemonchus > Haemonchus placei. The sequence continues at coordinate 12,883 of UZAF01019223.1, forward strand.
CGGGGTGGGCGAGACCATTATATTGGGGAAAAAGCTAAGATGGGACAGGAATTCAATATTCAATGACTCACGGGGGGAATACTGGGTGAAAGGGCGTAGTCAAACTCTCCTTGTATGGAACATGTTTCACCGTGTTGAAAGTTGTCGGCTTACACGTTTTTCCTGATTGACCTGAAAGATGCCCGTCACGGGCTACCTTTGAAAGCCAAGAAGGGAGAAGTCGCAAACTTTCCTTACTCGCCTCCTGTACGAGGGCTGTGCTGTGGGAGTTTGTTTGTTTACTTATTTTTCGTGGTGAATGGACATCGGGGAACGGGAAAAGGTCGAAGTCCATAGTTCTCTTGAACAAAGTGTCTTTTAGATGTGTTGACCTGTGACAGCCTTTTCTCTTGCTTCTTGTTTAAGCTTGGATTGTTATTGTTTATATCACTGTGTCTCTGAATATTTACTTAAAAATTTGATAAACATTTTCAAACTGTGCTATAGTATATGTCCTTATTTTGGTTATGTAAGGTCGAGGTTAAAGGATCAAGGATTTCCTTGGAGTTTATCAATCTCGTTTCTGGGATGCGCCCTGGCATTCAAAATCCATTCAAAGTCGTAGTGACGTTTTGGAAGTGTATGTGGTCTATAATTACTTGCGATGGCCAGCCGATGTCCAAGTCGGTGCTTCAAACCTCACAGACAAGCTTGGTAACAATTAATCAACCAGGAAGGGATTGAAGGCTTCTTCGGCTCGGACGAATACCGATCCAGGATTTAATCCCGGGACCATGCATGTGTGCACCAGTAGCCATTACACCACTTCCGCCCACTACATGAAGTTACATAGGTATTTTAAAGGGTATGTGTCTAACGAAACTTTTTGATTGCACCGCCTAATACGACTGTTCTTTGACACCGAAACGGACCTGATACCGGTTACTCGAATTCATACCATGGGAAAATCTCCGAAACCATTTTTATCGTGAACAGTGCCTTTAATTGTAGATTATCGGGAGGTCCTGTCCAGAATGAATAAGAGGTATAGAAACAGCCACTACCACTCTTTAATCCCTTCTTGTAACCCATTATATTTGGTGGAAATAATGCGTGGGTGCTTTGTAATTTTCGTAGCCATTTGGTATTCCTGAGTGCTGCCATCTTCACTGCACCTCCTGGACCCTACTGTCTGAGCCCCGGTCTCCTGGTAAAAATTGGCCCCTTCTGTATACCATCTCCCATCCGTGTTGTCCGAGACGTAGTTAATTACTTAGAAAAGCTTCTGGAAAGTCGTGACGTGAAGCAAATTCAAGACTGCGTTGGGTCATAAGCAGACATGGAGACCAGGACCCATAGTCGGATTACTGTGTCACGAAATCGACTTCGAATTTAGACTGACAGTGCTCTCTCAACAGCTTTATGTCAAACAGAATTCATGTTCCGAACTAGGCAGGTATGACAGCTCGGTATGTATCCAATTACCCTAAATTCCATAGATAAGAGCGGGTGAACCTACCGGTGAAAAATGGATTGGAAAAATTTTCCAATTCATTTTTCACCAGTAGGTTCACCCGCTCTTATCTATGGAATTTTAGGGTAGTTGCTATGGCTTCATACTAACGGATGTCATGTCGTACGTTGTTTCCCATCATTCATAATAAAGGGTAACATACGATTATTCTCTGGTGAAACCTTGTTTCCTTGATTATTTAACAGCTACATCGTTGAGAAGTTGGGTATAGGTCGGTAAGTGCAACCGTCGTCGTCATCCTTCAAAACTGGGCCACTACACCGCCGGCACCCTTTGATAGAGCACCAGGCCCTACGTACAATGGACGTTGGTCCTGACACGTTGCCGCTTGTAGACAATCGTGTCAGGACCGTTCTCCACGACTGCGGCAGCTGCATCTACTCATCTATAACTTGGGAATTTGGACATTAAATAAGCTTTACTTATTATTAGAATGCGGCTGTATCACTGAATTACTTGAATCCACCCTAGTCTTTTCGTTGGTGACGCAAAATGAAATGGATTTCACTGTTTGATTTTGATCGATTCATGTTATTGCCCGTGAAAGGAATCTTTCTTTTGTCCATCCCATCGGGTGTGGATGTGAGCGCTATTCCAGTTTTCCGTCATCAAATTGCTGCGCTGTTTCACCTTTGTGGGGATGTCTGACCGCTCCTTGCCCGTACAGCTGACCGATGCTGCCTCTCCGCGCGATCGATCGCCATCTCCTCCGTTCCTCCTGGCCGAAGTGCACCCCTACCGAATCGCCCACCTTCCGTTTTCTCTTTGTTGTTTCTTTTTACTTTACTACTTGGTACTTTTCAACTTTGTTACTCTACGTCGATTCAATTTCGATTTTTCTCATTTAACACTCTTGGGAAGGTTTACTGACCGGTCGTTGATTCCTTCGGTTCTTCAGTCTTTCAGATTCTTTACTGCTCAATAAAATGCTTAATGGAAAGTTTTTTTTTGTTTCTGTTTTTTGTTAAAGACTGTCTGAACAGCTGAATAACTATTTTTTGAAGTGGGAGAGGAAAATACTCGTAATTGTTTTCATAAAGTTTTGAGGGAGATGCTACGATTCAATCTGCATTTTACAATCATCGAAGAAATGCAATTTTCGTGGAAATAAGTTAATAATCTTATCACTTATGCATTGCCTTTATATTTACTAGCTAATTTTTAGTACTGCCATCAGGTACCTTTAACTTTTTGCAAACTCTATTGTTGCGCATTTGAAAGTTTCTGAATTAGGTACTAGGCAGTAATACTTGTCAGTGCAGCAGTATAAGAGTATACAGTACTATTGAATTGTTTCGAAAACGTAAAAAGGTTTTTTTTCTGAGATTGTTGTTTTGTTGTGGTTCCGCATCTAAGCTTGGTCTTGTTGGACTGTGAAAGTGCTGGCACTCAGTGAATTTTGTCATTTTTTCAAGGAATTATTCCTTTCATCAAAACAAAGTGGCTAGTTTTGACTTGAAAATTTTGCCTGTGATGTAATTGAAATTAATAACGATAGGGTCTCCAATCAGTACAGGACAGCACTGTAAACCTACATTCTAGTTTAGCAATTTCGAAAATGAAAGTATTCCGAGAGTTCTTCGAATTCGGAATGGTCCCCTGTCGTCACTTGATGAAACAGCCCATAAATTTGTTGAAGCAATTCCAGAGTTGATAAGAGTTTTTGTGGAATGCTTCCCGAAGGATACAAAAAACCCTGAACTCACAGGTATTGCATCCTGCTCCATACCTCACACTGAATACTGGGTTATACGTAATACAAACTATAGATACAACGACGATATGTAATATTCTCCAGTTAATGATTACTGATAGGTTGACCAGAAAAAGTGCTATATACCCATCATCAAAAAGTACTCAGGTATTGACGTTCTCTGCAAACTTCTTTGAATTTCTTCCTAATCACAAAATATCTTTTCATCCTTGAAATGGCGATTGCTGTTCTTTACGCAGACAGTGGTTTTATTTGTACGCGTTCCACTCACACACACGTTTCATTTGATGGAAGATTCATCAGATCAAGTTTCCTATGCCAGTTTTGCAGACACACATCTCTAGTGCGCCGAAAACGATGCCAGTTGGAAAACGACGGTGAGAAAGTGAGTTGATAATTCATCTTGTTTTTGATCAATTATGTCTATTGATTTCGATATCAGCTTTGAAATGCTTTTTGTAAATGCTTTCCAGAAAGCCGTATATCGACATATTCCACGTGTTACTAGGAGAGAATGTCACCGGCTGCAGAACAGGCGAAGTTAGCATTTTGAACTTTTGAATTTTTAGACAAAACCTTCAGTGCTAACTTATCCATTTTGTTAGCCATGGTTCAGTTGGTTTGTTTAAGCTTCCTTTCGTGTGAAATTTTGCTTTTCCGCTACCTTTATTGTTCTCCTTACTCATTTTTCTCAAAATGACACAGTACCTCTCGCCATTCGTTGGGATTCTACCAACATCTATGTTCTCTGGGTTCTTGAATGACATGATGGAAAAGAAACTTATTCAAAAACTCCTGTTTTGGTAGATTCATTCGGGGCATATGTGTTTCCAACACAACACTTGCAAGAGCCGTCCGATTTAAGGATTATTGCGTTTCCAAAAAATGGAGTTTCTCGCTATTGAGTTATTGCCGTGTCCATCTTTGAGGGAGAAGGTTTTTGGTTCCTACTCATTGTGGTTATTTATGGTCGCTACCAAAGAGATCTAGAGAAGCCATAGATTAAAACATTCGGTCCATGGTTGGAATCGCTTCTTTGGCATTCGGCGTACAGAGCGTACTTTAGCTGCCAATATATGGCTATATTGCTTCTTTTTTTTTAAACTTTTTTTCATCTTGATATTTGCCTTAGTGTTAAACTTGACCTTAGGTGCACTATCTCTGAGAAAAGAAATCTACAAGAATTTCTACATTATTCGGGCAGGTGAAAGAGAGAATGTGATTTTATCTGATACTTAACTTTTTGAAATGGAATGTAAGTGTAATGACGCGTTCAGCACCATCAATCATTACTTTGCAAAGTATGGCCTTCGATGCAACTATCTTCTGAACGATTCTGATATGAGATACCTTTTTCCAACTTTTTTTTTAGGTTTTGTCGAAGAGTTCTGCTGTTCTTTAGTAAATTATCTTTCACATGTCCTTGTAGTATCCTTTCTTTCTTCCTTTCTACTTCATCTTTATCGACTTGGAACATAACAACTTTTTTTCCAGTAGAACTTATCCGACTCGTTTCCGTGAGCGGATAGCTCTTCATGAACGATACGATGCCATTTTTGCTTGCGTCGTCAAGAAGGCATTGTCCGAAGCATCGCTTCCGTCCACTCCACCACAGTCTGACGCAATTGGGGATGAGGTAACCAGTTTTTTGTTCCTTCGATGTAGCGAATGCCGATATTTTCGGTTTTTTATGCTAAATAACGATTTTTGTGCAGTTCATTTTTTACCTTTTTTCTGTCATTTTTTTTCTTTGCGAGTTTTTTGTTTGTCACATACGGTCTTTAATCATGCTTGCTTTTCCGTTCTCTCATCAATTGTTAACGTTTATTTTGTAGGTTCGGAAAAGATGCACAAGTGAAACTCTACCAGAAAGGTCACGAGTCCGTTTTGATTCCCAACCAACAGTTCTTCCTGTAGAGGGAGAAGTCCCGAAGCCGCAACTAGCGCGAAACTCTGGTAAGTTGGGTTTTCGATTACCCTAAATTTCTTTTGCTATTGTTTTTGCATACTGTTTCCCACAAATGCTCTTCATTATTACCAATAGAGAAGGATAGTGGTTCATAGGAGAGCAGATTGACTGTGGAGTATATTCTTTTAGAGCTTTGCAGGGAGATAGGACGCGCGGGAAGGGGAATTTCCACTCTGAGTTGATGTGTGCTTCCAAAGCTAACGAAAGAACTTAGGCATGGAAGGAGTGTAGCACAGTGCATTCCATAGTTTTTGTCCATGAACGATCCTCCAACGCCCGTATGCCTAGCGGTTGTGCCAGCGTAGGTGACAGGGGTAGGCTTGCCTTAGGATTAAGAAAGAGGAATTCCTATCTTGAAGAGTGTTCCGAACTTCGATCAACTAATACAAAGAATATTAAACCATGTTCTTTGATAGCTTATGTCTTACTGCAGTGACATGGTTTCGTATAACCAGTAATTGTAGGTGTCAGCAGAAGGAAACCCAACAGAAAACCCAAACGCAAGAGGTTATACACGCCCAAAAAGGGTGGTAAAAGAAAAGGTATGTTCTGTTCTACAGGAGATGGTGTTAAAATAGTGGAAGTACTTTTTCTTCTATTCGAATCAATTCTATTCTTTTGATTATTCGGAATAACTTGTATTGATTGGAACTAGAGGAGATTTCCTCATTTTTCTGTTATTTTCAGCCGCGTCTATTCCCATTGAGCCAAGAGTATATTGTCACTGTGGCATAGCCGTATTTACGCATGCGCTGCTTCATGAGCATGTACTTTTCGAGGTAGATATTTATTATTATTGTTCATTCACTGAACAGAGAGTAGCTTTTGTTCTCTAGCATCCGTATCCCCTTGCCGTTCGCTGTTCCCATTGTAACGCATCGCATGAGTTCATTCGGCAAAAGCATATCTGCAGGTATGGATACATTTGTTTCAATTTTCCGACTTCCATATGGTGTTGGGATAATATTTGTGCTGACATGACTGATCATTGTACAAACTTAGATTTTTTAAAGTTTTTTCTTTCACTTTGTGTTTCACCCACACCCTTTCTACATTTTGTGATGTCCGCTGTTTTTTTTTTTCAAAAACTGCTTTCACATTGAATAGTGCATGCCTTACCTGTTAGGTGGGCTACTCCTTACTCACTTTACATTTTTAGGACGTAATACTACCTGGAATGACCAACTGCTGAGTGCGAAACAGGCCGCCGAAAGTGCTAGAATTAGTAGAGGGCATGATGGGGGTAAAGCTCATGTCCTAGACTCGAAATATTTGCAAACGGAACTTTATGCGTTGAGTTAACGAATCGTTTCTTAAAGGGAAGACTTGAGTTCAGAAGATATTCTTTGTAATCAAAATGTGAGCTTACAGCAAGGGAAAGTTGGGACCCTGATTTGCAGTCCATTTGATGATGTCTCTCAATAATTAGACCGAGTAATATTTATCGTTAGCTACATACCTTCCATGTTTCCTTTCTCTGACATCCTTTGTGGTGGTCCTCGTGTGAGCACTTATGCTTTCAGCATCTGCGACGCTTTTGCGGAAGATCTCGAGGAACACCTCAAAATTCATTACCGAGATTGCACACGCCCAAGCGCTCTGATGGAATGTCGAATGTGTTTCAAAACGTTTCAAAGTATTTTTTTTTTGTTTGTGTGTGAATGGGGGACTCGTTTACTTTCAACTCATCAGTGTGCATTTCAGCTGTTCATGAAGTTGTCTTACACGAGCGTGCGTCCCATGGAAAGATACGAGTCCCTCCCAAATTTCCATGCGAATATTGCGGCAGTCAGTTTAACACCAAGCATGTGGGTTGTACTTGATTTTGCTGTCCTTTACTTGATCTTCAAAAATAGCTTGGGTTTTCACCCAAAAAATAGTCTGGTTTTCACCCACCTTCCATATGCTATTTAAGATGCGAGATTCCCATCTTCTGACGCACTTTGAAGACAATGTTCATGAAATTTGGGATCGATTAGAGCAAATGCAGAACGAATTAGGAGGTGGTTTTCAGACATTGAACTTCTTTATATTTTGTTCTTTTTCTTCATTTTCTCGATATCTATTCATTAAGTCATTTCATTTTCTATTCATTTATCTCTATAAAACTGTAACCGGTATTTTGCTACCTCATTATTATTCGACCATTCGATTTTACAGAAATGATAGTGATGAATCAGTGCCCAATATGTCTGTCCGTTATGGGTAGTAGAAAAGGCTTTCGATGGCATATCTTGCAGAAGCATTTGTTGAAGGAGCCGGAAGCGTTCTTAGGTTAGTGTTTTGCATTTAAGCACATTTTGCTTCTATGTGTTATTAGCTACATATTGGCTTTCTTATTCATTATTTATTGATTCATGATTCTGTATTCTATAAAAATATCTCACCATTATTAAGTTCGGTTTACGAAGGCATTGCGTCCGGAGTAACGGTAATGGTAGGGTGATCTTTTGGGCGTTTTGAGCATTCATTGGCTGAATTATTTGTGAAAGCTAACTTTTGTGGCAATCAAATAGTCTGTTAAACAAGTTGATGCAATCGAGGAGGGTTTCAAGCAATTTAATTTTCAGACCCAAAGTTCATGATTAACATTGGTTCTTGACAGTGCAATCTTTACTCAGCTCTCGACCTCCCCCTCGCGAAACGTAAAAATGTTCAGTCGCGTATTTTTCACTTCTCTAATCTTGGTGCAATATTTCCATCCGATTTATAGCGAAATGCAACAGAACAAGTTTGTTTCCTCGAAATCTCTTAGATTTACTTTGGTCTTCAGGTGTTAATTGTCTTTTAAACACACTCTCTCAGCTGCATCGTCAACATATTGGAAACTGATTGAGCGTGTGGTATAAAACGGTAATGAGGAGGTGTAATTGTAGCAGTAACATTGAGTCGGGTTGATACTAATTGATTAGACGGTTTTCCTGTTTTGTAGAGCAGTTTAAACAAGAACCGGTTGTGCTGCTTATTGCTGGCTAGCAATATTGGCTCGCTTGCGAAAACAAAAATTGTGGTTTGATCGATTTTTGAAAGGTTCTGCATGAACATCTCTGAATCGCTATTGCTTTACTATATTGTCTTTTTTCAGAATTCCTAAGCTTGTCATCTTTCATTGTTGACAACACTGCCGTAAAACAAGAACCTCCAATACCCGTCCCGAATGATGCAGTCCGCAATGGTGTAGTTGTGAAGAAGGAAATTAAAGTGGAATGCATTGAGTAAACTGACTTCTGAAAGGCAGTGGCTCTGCTGAGTGCGTAGGGAAAGGATCTGGGTAAGTTTCTTCGAGAAGTTCCAAACCTATGTGGAATTCTAGTAGCCTAGAGATTCCGCCTAGACTGCTACTATGGCCACTGCCTTTTAATTTTTTCTTTATGTGCAAATTGAGTTTCTTCATTGGATGTGCAAAAATACTTAGTTTTGTCACAGTATTTTCGTTTTTTCTAAGTATTATAGATTTTTTGTTTTGTAGCCTGAGTTTTTGTATCAATTCGTCAGTATTCGAGGGTTTTTTTTATAGTGGATGAAGTTCGAGCTGGTTTATAACTGCATTTTTATTCTACCTGTTTTCGTTTCCAATTAATGTAATTACTCCCTGCCTGTTGTAAATATTGTACATTTTTAGTACCACGTGCAGGTCACTTGAGATTTTTTGAAAATAGGGATCCTTGTTCATTTATGCCCACGTGAATGTTTTTGTTTAATCACTGTCACTGAAGTAGCACATAGATCATATTTTTAATCATATTTATTCGTTTTCATACAGCTTTTGTCATTACTTATGGTGAAGGCCATTTATTCTGTGGCAGGGCCAACAGATCTGCCTGATATGTATCCTTTACTTAGTTTATAGGTACTTGGGAACAATAAAAGGTGTTGAAGAAGTTCTCGATTTAGTGGGAGCATAGAAGTGCTTCGTGGCAGCTTTTAATTCATCGAAGCCGTAGAGTTACCTGCCTTAAATGTAAATAGTCAGACCATGTTTAAGTAAGAAGGTTATGAAGATGTGGCTAAGATCGCATGGAGGACCAGGCTAATCTACTTTGTAGCCAAAGACTTTTTTGTAGACGGATTCAGTTTCACAGTGCAACGATGCCAGGCATACGATTGCGGTAGCCCGGACGGCATAATGTGAGCAAGGACAGAGGTTTGTAAATAATTTTCTACGGTATTTCGTATATCTAGAATTGGAAATTAAGGGGTGAAAATCGTTGATGTTTCCTTGTAGAAGTTTGCTGTACTAGTGTCACTATTATGAGTACATCCACCGAACAAATTGAACAGACTAGATGGGTTTTTTATTTCCAGAAAGTCTGTTCCTACATAGTCTGCATTACTCTTACCAATAAGATATTACACTTGTAGAAACAGTAAAAGTGATTACCGTTTCCTGTAAGCAATTTTTCAGTACAGAATTGAACGTGAGATGTTGGCAACGAAACTGGGTTCTAAGACTTCACTTTTATTTAGAGTATTGCCACAGCAAAAAGGAGACAGAGGTTTTTTTGTCTCCCACTTCGGAATAGTCGGTCAAGATTGCTCTTCGAAACGCTGTTCCCTGGCCTTACTCTCTTTCTTCGGTGGATGATCTTTGGAAATATTAGTTCTAATGACAGAAAGTAAACCTCCTTCAACATCATTCTATGAAAACCTGTCTGTTTCAATGTTTGAAATGTAGTTCAGAATGAGTGTTCATGGAGGAGTAAAGAAAATCCGGTACAACCTTGGCGGATTCGTGTTTTGGGAGCTTCTCCTTTCCACGTGTCCCTTTTGAGAGACTCAAGTATCAGAAAGTTCATTCGGTATTCTACTAAAAGTAGTGATTGATAAGTTGAGTGGAATTGAATTTGAATTCGAACTGTTTTTATCGTTTTTTACGTTCTACAACGCATAGGTATATTTTTTTTTNTTTTTTTTTGAATTAACATCCGTTTGTAAACCCAATCTGTTCTTGTCACCAATCCGAGATTTCCACTTATTATGGTCAGAACCGTCTTTCTGTCTGCACCTTCTCCCTCCGAAAAACCTCACCACTGAGATTGAATTCTCTTCTACGTAGTAGGAACGTGGAAGGTGACTATTATTGGCCTCGGGCGTATACACGAATACAAAACAAAATCACTAATGCACCTCAGAAAAGAAAAATGGAAAATATAGGAAAAATCAGTACCGATACAACGAGTGGGCCGATCCGCCTATTCGTCACTTATGCCACTGTTTTTACCAGCTGCGAGGTTCATAATTGATTTAGAAGTGGTAAGCAAAATCATGTGAAAAAGATGGACAACAAGGTGAATGAATTGGAGTTCGCAAAATATTGGCCAATAAATTGTATGTAGAACTTTGAGGAATCCCTTAAAAAACAAAAAAAAAGCAGAAGTACCAAACCGAAACAGAAAGGATTATGTAAGAGAATCAGTGAGATAATGTGAAGGCAGCTTTGATGGAGACTTTATTTAAAACCAGTCGGCAGAAGGTAACAGACAGAGACTTAATGCTTTACTATTTTCAACATTTGAGTAAGTATTTTACTCAATTTTTGATATTTTCAATATTTGAGTAAGTATTCTACTCAATTTTTAATATTTTCAACATTTGAGTAAGTATTTTACTCAATTTTTAACCAAGATCAGTTCTACGGCAGTTCTGTGTGGCAGAGAACAGATAAGGTCAACGCCTATCAGTGTTCCAATCAATCGATTCCGTCAAATTTGGTGCGTGTTCATTTCGCTTTCTTCCCAGCAATCAGGCCTTCGTTATTCTTACCTCCGCAATGCTTCTTCTAGTTAATCAACCTATTATTATTGAAACCATCATGTACGTTTTGTTTCTCTTGCCATAAGATAAGGATTTCCCTCGAAAGATTGGGTTCATCTCTTTTTAGTCAACGCTGAACGTCTTCCGATGTGTTTATTTGATTTTCCCATACTGTCAGGTTGTTCACAAGTCATTAATAGAAAGTGCTCTATCAGACGTCTGTCTGTCTGTCTGTCTGTCTGTCTGTCTGTCTGTCTGTCTGTCTGTCTGTTTGTCTGTTTCTCTCGAAACTTGTTCTTACCTAGAGCATCCGGCTGTAATTTGTATTCGTAAAACTAATCAGAGAGGTGGAGGTGTGTTACTGTGCACCCACTTGTTGACAATGTTTGGGGAGTTCTAGGTTCTTTTCTCCTGAGTCCAGGATTCACGAAGTCAGAGAGGCAGTCGGGAAGAATCTCGAATGCTTCCCTGAATTCATAAAATCTTCGTTGTTGGAGGTTATTTGCCCTGCCCTTATTCCTACTCTCCCACAACCCCGACGTTACTTGCTTAAACCACCAACTTTTTTACCATTTCTTATTCTTCACAGAAGCGAGGGAGGTTGAGGAGTGGGGGAAGAGTTTTGGAATCCAAGGAGACAGTCACAGTACTGTTGAATCTGAGCCTCCTTCTTCTGGATCTTCTGGCTTTAGCAGGTGGCAAACACATACGGTGCAGCGTATGTTTTCAAGACAGGGTTTTTAAAAGTATAATATTTACAAGTTTCTAATGATGCTCCTCTCGATGCCTAAAACAAGTCTTTGTAAAGAATGACGGAAAAACAGGCTCACTTATGCCTCTGATTCCATGATTTCCTTCTTTGAAACGATTTTCTCCATGCGATTCTCATGGTTAATTGCCAAGCAACTGTCTGGCCTCATCTTTTTCTTTATCAGGTTTTTAGATACCACAGTTGCAACTAGTTCCGTGCCCAGTTGTACTAAATTGCAAGCCCGTAATGTAGCGCAGTTCTGTTTGGGAAGACACGATGTGTAAATTGTGACTCCCCCTTTTCCACCCTGTTCCTTTTCCTTTTTCTTCACCTTTCCCATGCTGCCGTTCCACGAGTGGCTGGAAATTCCGCCAAACCTGTTTCCTAGTGGTTTCCCGAAGAACTCTTTCACGTCCTACCAACGTTTCCAGTTATCTGTTATCATTTGTAATATTTGAACGAAATATATGATTGTAATAGTCATAAAAGACAAAAAGTAAGCCGTCATAAGCAAATCCGGTTGGGATAGTGAAGAGAAATAATGATTCTGGCAGCGATTAGTCTCGTTCCTGGAAATCACCCCCGTACTTAAACATTGCTAGAATTTAAGTGATGTTCAAGTGCGATTTATATATTCAATGGCTTGCAGGAAAGGGAAAGTCATGTTGGATATCATAAAATATCCCTTCAACCTCTTCAACTTCTAAACATCTTCTTTTGATTAATGGAAGGAATCGATGAGATGGGAATACTAGGTCCTTGGGGCCTCCAATCTCCCCACAGTCAGATCTTCAAAGCGTTTAGGGTAGGGTAGGTATTCTGAGCCGACTGTGTACGTATTCTGAGTCGTGTCGATTGCACGGCGCGGTTTCATCAATCTCGTAACTGGGACTCCTCCATCTTTTGGGCTAATTCAAATAAACCAGCAAAACTATATCTTGTATTTTGATTAGTCGTGAACAATCTGTACGGATTTCGATCTCTAGTCGTGCTTATCGCTTCGTTATCAGTCATCTAACTGTTCAAAAATCTGTGCTCGCTCTGACTCGACCATGATGTTTCATCTTGTTTTTACATTCCAAAAACGATGCCCTTGCTGTCATTTCAGTTTTATGAATTGTTTCCTGATATCTTCCTGCAAATAAAGTAAAATTTCTTTTTTT